>JBAIAA010000836.1:600000-842841 GCA_037893245.1 Crossaster papposus
ACTTATTTTTCCTGGACTATTATCAAAGCTGCAAGTAGGTTGGTTGGTGCTGATGTTGAGCAGTTGGACTCCTTATGTAACAGTACTTTGGAGAAAACATTCCAGACTATTGTGTTGGAAAAAGACCACCCTTTGCATTCCAGTGTTATTTTCAACAGGTCAGGTCGAATTAGACTCCCTCGGATGAATACAAATCGGTTCAGGAATTCTTTTCTCCCATCAGCCATTAGACATTATAACAATAATTTCTCTAGATAGGACATATAATTAGATTTGAATGTCAACGACAAATGTACAAAGACAAAATACAATTAATGAAAAATGTATGTATATGTATTTATTAAAAAAAAATATTCTTAACCGTTATAATTTTATATGTATATGTTTTTGTAATGACTGGGGAGACAATTTTCATGTTTTCATGATGAATAAATAAATGAATGAATGAATGAATGAATGAAATGCAAACCAGTTTGAACTTGTAAGACCAATGCCTTGCAAACATTTGACATCATTTTAACGACAAATTAGTTGTGGGCGTGGTTTTTAAATTAAAAAAACACGCCTCTTTAGGAGTTTTCCTGATTCTAAACAGTACGCATTTTTCAAAGCGATTATTGTTGCATGTGTTTTGGGTGCAAACCAGTAGGCCAATGCCTTGCAAACCATTTTTGGAAACATAAGACACCATTTTTCTGAGAAATTAGTTGTGGGCGTGGCTTTTAAATTAGCAAACTGCGCCTATTTAGGTACATTTCCCTGATTCTAAGCAGTATACGCATTTTGGAAATGGGCTTAAACCTGCGTCTACAGTAAAACACCTTTATAACAAGGTCCTTTGAGACTTTACAATTACCTTGTTATAACAGGTACTCTAACCTTGTATTATCAGTACTTAGATTCTCATTGAGTAAAAGCCAACATCTTCAATTTACCGCCCACAGCAACGCCTTGCTTTGTCATTAAAAGTATGATGTCGGCATAAATATTAAGAAAGGCGTATGTGTCAGAGGATTCCGCTTACCGAGACTTTTGATATGAATCATGCTACATTTTAACTGAATGGAATGGAATGGAAACTCTTTTTAATCGCAATGCATTCATATTAGGGGAGTCAGGCTGGCGTAGCGGTTCTTTTCTCGCATTCCACCACTATGACCCGGGTTTGAACCCCGCCTGGGCCAATATGTGGATTGGGTTTTCAGTCACTGCCTTCCCCCCCCCCCCCCCCGTTTTTAGTCCCTCCCTATTCTTCTGGGGTTTTCCTTCCACCTCTAAAACTGTACCTTCTTTTGATTGTCTTCTCTCTACAGGTTTCTTCAGGCTTGCGAGCTACAGTGCCTAGAGCGCTTTTGAGGGATCTTTGGTTTCAAAAACCAGAAAGAATTAATAATAAATAATAATATTCTATACTTCTTCATATACAAACACCTGTGCGTTTGTATACAGTGCGCGTGCTTTTTTATTCAAGGTCAATAACAAATGTAGGATTTTTTTAAAAGTCACACCCACAACTAATTTCTCATTAAAAAGGTGTCAAATGTTTGCAAGGCATTGGTCTACAAGTTCAAACTGGTTTGTACCCAAAACACATACAACAATAATCGCTGAAAATGCGTATACTGCTTAGAATCAGAAAAATGTACCTAAATAGGCGCAGTTTGCTAATTTAAAAGCCACGCTCACAATTAATTTCTCAGAAAAATGGTGTCCAATGTTTTTAAAAATGGTTTGCAAGGCATTGGTCTACTGGTTTGCACCCAAAACACATGCAACAATAATCGCAGTGAAAAAAAATGCGTACTGTTTAATTTAAAAACCACGCCCACAACTAATTTATCGTTAAAATGATGTCAAATGTTTGCAAGGCATTGGTCTACAAATTCAAACTGGTTTGCACCCAAACACATGCACTGATAATCGCTGACAAATGCGTACTACTTAGAATCAGGGAAACCCCTAAAAGGGGCGTGGCTTGTTAATTTTAAAGTGATTATATACATAAAACATAATTAATTATCATTTGAAAACAGATTCATTTCACCGTTAGGGGCTAAAAAAAGTACTTGGTGTTCATTTTTGCGTGAATATATAGCGGTTTTCACTTTTTGCCCCCTTTTTTCTAAAAATAGCCACAGAAAATGACGTAGGGGGTCCATGTTTGGGGTGTCTGGTACGCGTAGTGCAACGGGCTTTTCGTCTGTCGTAACCCATTTTGTACTCAATGAACTTAACTGAACTCAACTTGTTCATTTGGCATCATTTTTTAGTGGTACCTCGCTCAACTATTTAGTACCCAGTTTTTGACCACTTTGGGGTTCCCCAGGGGTACATGCAGCTGGTGGTACCCGGCAGACTCTCATTTCCATTCATTTCAGGTGACCCCCTACACACTCCCATAGTCAGATATTGGTACCTAGTTCATCTAACCAAATGTCCGTGGGCTGCCGGCCTAGATGGCGTTGTTTCCCATCAGACCAATCCACACCTTGACTTTCTCTCGGCTATCAGAATGGGATTTGGAATTGTAATGATTGGAGAAAACAATAAACAGGTGCTTACACAATCGCAATGTTTAGCTCAACAATAATGAAATTTGAATGATCTATTCAGAATTGCCGGAATTTTTGTGCACACTTATTCTATTTCTAAGAAAATTGACTTTGCTGAATTTTCTTTAACGCAGACAAAACACAAATTTGGGGATGTGAGTAGCAAGGCGGGGGTATAGTAGGGGTACCTTGAGAGATTGGCGAATTAAAGTACCTTGTTGCCAAATTGGATGCTTACACCCGGTCTTAAAAATACTCCAAAGACACCCCCCCCTTTCATGTACAAGTGACAAACCCTTCCCCTTTAGGGGTGAAACGAAACGACAGATTCCACGAGCTGGCTCCCAGACTACCATGCCGTGTGTTGAAACTCCAAACAATTCTCCAAGCACGCAATGCGGCGTGTTAAATGATGTTAAAAAAATATCAAATCATCACATTAACACAAACGTTAAACAAAATGTTGTAAAGGCGCGAGTTGGTATAGGAAACATCCCAATTCAATTAACTCCGACGAATAAAACAAACACATACACGTACATCTCTCGGATTATTTGGAACAAATAAATCAGTGAAGTTTTTTATTTTCAAAAAATGCATGTGGTTATTTTTTAGTAGGCCTATCGTAGGTCTATACTAAACCAATTAGCTTAGGCTAGGCCTACTTATACATAGCGAGTGCCCACTTTCAAACTTGGGGTAGCCGGAACTGAATGAAGTCTTATAAAACATTCATAAATACCTGGGACAGTTTAGGCATTCCTATTGGTCGAGAGCCCGTCACGTGGCCGGTATTAAACGGACGATAAAGACATGGCTGGAAGTGTTTAAAACCAGCTGGCAACAAAGCGATGTCGCATTATACTCGTCCCCAGGGCTCACTTTATTTCCCACCGAACCTCGCTCCAATAGTATGAGCGGGTAGTGTTGGGCGCGTGAAGCTCGACACCCTGGGAACGAAGTTGCCAATGGCAGTAATAGTCTGGTTCATAGTAAATACGCTTTATTGCATGTATTGTGTAGAGCGACAGAGGCGGAAACATGTCATTTGACACACACAGAATGGCGAAACACCGAAATTTACTTGCGACAATTTTCCGAGATTTTTCGGGTTTTTTGTTTGCTGAATTTTACAAAAAGGTATTTATTATGGTGGCTCTGATCTGAAGGGACATCGCACATCGCACATTTCTGCGCAGATTTCTGCGATGTCGCAGATTTTTGTCGCACATTTCAGTCTGCGCCGATTTCTGCAATATTGCACGTTATTTTTATCGCACATTTCTGCGCAGAAATCTGCGATATTTCACATTTTATCGCACATTTCTGCGCAGAAATCTGCGATATTGAAGATTTTATCGCACATTTCTGCGCGGAAATCTGCGATATTGCAGATTTTATCGCACATTTCTGCGCCGATTTCTGCGATATTGCAGATTTTATTGCACATTCCCCCCGTCACCGTTTTCACGAAGAGGCGAATTTCATGAAAAATCGTCTATTTATCGAAATTATTTTTTTTGATGAAAACGATTAAATATTGCAATTTCTACAACCTGGTGAAGTTATACATCCACAAAATCATTAAAATCACAATTAACCTAATTAACTAATGGGCGAATTGGTCCTCCAGTGCCCTTTTGCGTTTTCACGAAGAGGCAAATTCGAAATAGCGTTGACTTCAACGTGTTTATGAAGGGCACTTTGGTGCGCGTAGTCACTTTAGCGTTTTCACGAAGAGGCGAATTGGGCGAATTGGTCGCGAAGTGGCTTTTAGCGTTTTCACGAAGAGGCAAATTCGAAATAGCGTTGACTTCAACGTGTTTATGAAGGGCACTTTGGTGCGCTTAGTCACTTTAGCGTTTTCACGAAGAGGCGAATTGGGCGAATTGGTCGCGAAGTGGCTTTTAGCGTTTTCACGAAGAGACAAATTGGGGGCGCAATGGGGAAATGTATACATTCTGACTCTCACAGCCACGGGCGAATTTGCTAATGTATCGTTTTTTTCGTTTTCACGAAGAGGCAATTCTATTAATTGATTAATTCTGCAAAACTAATCACCTATTTTTCTTAACGTTTGCTATATTTAAGAAGATTAAAATCTCTTCTTTCCCATGATACCTTAATCTTGTATATATTATGGATATTTATGTTTCAAACTGCCAAACGAAAAAAGGACAAACTTTACAAGCGATTATCTCGAAAGTTTGTTCAGACCGTGAAAGGCTCAATTTGCCTCTTCGTGAAAACGGTGACGGGTTTCTGCGCCGATTTCTGCGATATTGCACATTTTATCGCACATTTCTGTGCAGAAATCTTTGACATCGCACATTTTATCGCACATTTTATGCGCCGAAATCTGCGATATTGCACATTTTTATCGCACATTTCTGCCCAGAAATCTGCGATATTGCACATTTCTGCGCAGATATCTGCAATATTGCAGATTTTATCGCAGATTTCTGCGCAGAAATGTGCGATAAAATGTACGATGTCAAAGATTTTTGCGCAGAAATGTGCGATAAAATGTGCAATATCGCAGAAAACGGCGCAGAAATGTGCGATAAAATATCGCAGAAATCGGCGCAGAAAATTAATGTGCGATAAAATCTGCAATATCGCAGATTTCGGCGCAGAAAATTAATGTGCGATAATTAATGTGCAATATCGCAGATTTCGGCGCAGAAATGTGCGATAAAATGTGCAATATCACAGAAATCAGCGCAGAAATGTGCGATGTGCGATGTCCCTTCAGAGCCACCATAATTTATGATTGGGAATAAATGTGTTTTCGGTCGGTATTAATCACTCTGTTTAATATCGCTTGGAGTCTGGGTGCTGATATACTACCATCGCCTTCGGCTCGGGTAATTATCATCAGCACCCAGACTCCAGTCCAAGCGGTATTAAACAGAGGGATTAAAACCTCTCAAACACACATGTATTCCCTTATTGAAACTCCTCGTGTCTTTTACAGAATGATGAATAGTGAGAAATGTTAGAACAAGTTGGAAAAAAGGTGAGAAACTGCCAAAACATGCAGTCTATGCGTTTAACGCGCGTGACGCCATGTTTAACATTATGTATAAAGGGGTTGCATAAGCCAATCGGTATTCCGATTTATTCTAACTGCGCATGTGCACAACAAGATTCAACAATCTTTCCCAAGGGATAAACATTTCATCGATTGCGTGCAAAAGCATAGCGGGTACCAGCATATTAAAAAAAATCGTCGTGTTTTTACATTTTGGTGTTTTCAGGTGTTTTGTGTGGCCAAACCGTTGTTCGAACAAAGTGCCCATCGTCTTTTCGATTTCACAAGAAAATACAGATAATGCAGATTTGGTTACCACGTCCCCCATAGCCTTGTGTGCATTTTCAGCCGTGTTTATCCCTTGAGAAAAATTGTTGAATCTTGTTGTGCACATGCGCAGTTGGAATAAATCGGAATACCGAATTGGCTTATAATTTACGTTACGCGCGCTACGCGTACGCGCTAATCGCAGGCTATCAATCGGGCCGAGCGGCAATTTTGGAGGTCAAACAAAGTGCAGACGGCACATTGCCGGTGTGAAAGGTCATTCTGTCTCCCCTGGTAAATGTGTCCCCCCGGACTGACTTACCAGGCCGTGACCCGGTAAATCTGTCCGGGGGACACATTTACCTAGGTATTTCTGTCTCCCTCCAGGTAATTCTGTCTCCCTGTCCAACGTTAAACGTGTCCCCCTGGTAAATTTGTCCCGTGCAACGTCACAAGTCTAGCACCCACTAGACGCAACAACCAGTGTAGTACATGTTCACCCCCCCCCATGGTGCATTATTTGTGGCAGACTGTATGATGTGTAGCGTCCTACAAATTACTGGTGGTCAAAAGTGCTGCCGTATTTCATGCTGGGTATCTAGAATTTGTACGCATGCAAGAAGTCTAAAAATACTGATTACTGCCATTTTCCCTTTCGTGCAGAAACGTAGATCGGTTGATTTAATTAATAAAGTTATTTGTATATTTATTTGTATTTTGATAAATCGATGAAGGGAAGAGAAGTCCAAATAATAAATACCATGTGAGCTTTTCATTGAAATAACATCAAAATAACCACTTATGTGTGGAACATTGGGGGACAAAATTACCTAGAGAGGGGACAGCATAAACTGGAGGGGGACAGAATTAACGGCTCCAGGGGGACACTTTTACCTAGGTAATTCTGTCCCCCCAGACGATTTAACCGGGGGACAGAATTACCGTCCACACCGGCCGTGATTACGCAGACCTCATTGGGGGCGCTGTCGTGAAGTAAGTGCGACGTGCATGTGACGTAATATGCATGAACTTTATTTGTTATTTTGTATAATCAATCATGATATTTCGACATCTCGTTGTTTAGCAAATATTTATATTAAATGTACCTCTGTTGTCTCTCTACATCATGGAGGAAGGGGGGGGGGGGGGCGAAAAAACGAGGCTTCCAAAATTCATATTGTACAGGGGTGCGTTCCACTTACGCAAACTGTTTGCGCGAACGTTCGCCTACGTTTTGAGTTGGCGTTGAAGTGGAACGATATTTTAAAAACTAAGTTTTCAAAATACCATCGATGCGACCATAGGCTAGTCGTGATGAATAGACAAGTCCAACCATCGTCGACTAGCCTGAGTTCGATCAGAGTTAGTCAAACTATTATACAAATATTGACTGCTTTGAGTGGTATAGACAGTAAAACTAGCCTCCCGAGGTGATCCATGGAGCATTATAATATTTTCCCAAGGCGAAGCCGAGGGAAAATAGAATGCTCCATGGATCACCGAGGGAGGCTAGTTTTACTATACCGCGAAATAAAGCAGTCAATATTTGTTTTATAACACCTCACTCACAGATTCTGCACAATTTAAGCTTCCTGAAAGTATAGTACATGTAATGACAAAAAATCTCCGAATTATACGTCTCTCGATCATACGTGTACTTTGTTGCCTTGATGAACGGGTGCGACGGTGATAGAGCAATGTTTACGCAATGCACCGAGTACACGTCTGGGTTTCAGTCACGCTTTCGTTGCTATGCGCATAGTACGTGTGTTGCTATGCGCATAGTACTTTTTCAGAACGAGGCTGCGTGGTATAGTCTTTTTGGAGCGCAAGTAAAAAATAGTAAAAAATAGCAAGTGACACGTGACGCGCTCTCGGCCAATCAAGACACAGAATCTGTGAGTGAGGTGTTATAAAGTTAACTATAATAGTCCTTGATCGAACTTGGTCACTATTTAACTTCGAACCCTGCAAATTGGGTACGAGGCAACCGCAACCTCCCCCGTGTATACACCGAGTGGACCGCTATTTACCGACTTGGCACCAAGTCTAGTCATGCATCAGCGCAGCGTGGGTTACGTCATTGACTCTAGTCTCGTACTGAGCGTAGTGTAGTGGAATGTTGAACTGAAGCATGTTTTTATTCCTCCTTGTTTGAAGTTTCTTTTTCTGTTGTCACATAATTAGTTCTGTTAAATTAGTTCATTGATGATTGATGATGGACCGGCGATTGATGATTTTGGTTGGTATTTCATTTTTGTATAGCATGTACATTAGTAATAGTATGTATCGTCAGACCAGGCTAGACCGACTGGCCTCTTATTGCTTTTTTAACATTTGGGCATTATCTTGCGCTAGTACTAGTACTAGTACTAGAGGCCGAGCTAGAAGAATATTGACAAATGATTATCTCTTAAATGTGGTTCAAAATGTCGCCAAAATCCACACAAATACTTAAAGGTAGTAGTATACACCATTTGCAGATATCGAAAATATTTACTACTGAATTATTAAGAAATATCTTACTCACTTGAAAGTAAATAATGATTCTAGGCATCCAGCAAAATAATTGTGCTAGATATCCTGTAATTATTCCGAAAAATGTAATTTTATAAAGAAAAATTCGCGATCGCCGGACGGCGATTGCGAAAAAACAAAGATAACATAAGAATAACTGCCCAACGCCGGTTGAAAACAGACGCTGTTTTTCGTGATTTTCTCGGCAAGTCGGCATCCATGATTGTAAAACTTCGGACAGGTCAGTTAAACGATATTTACTATGAAATACAACCCCCCAAATCTACCCATTCATGATAATTCAAGCAATTACTAATGGTGTATACTACCTTTAACAAAAATACCTCTAAATCGTCTAAATAACCTTCCATATGTGTCCAAGCAGGACTGGACAGGCTTTCGGGGTACTCACGATCAATTCTTGACCTGCAAATCAAGGAAATTTGACGCCAGTTTTCCAGCGCGTACTGAACTTTTGCATGGCGGCCCAACTCGTCGTACGCGGCCCAACTCGTCGTACGCGGCCCAACTCGTCGTACGCGGCCCAACTCGTCGTACGCGGCCCAACTCGTCGTACGCGGCCCAACTCGTCGTACGCGGCCCAACTCGTCGTACGCGGCCCAACTCGTCGTACGCGGACCAACTCGTCGTACGCGCACCAACTCGTCGTACGCGGACCAACTCGTCGTACGCGGACCAACTCGTCGTACGCGGCCCAACTCGTCGTACGCGGCCCAACTCGTCGTACGCGGCCCAACTCGTACAGTCGTACAGTACGCGGTCCAACTCGTCGTACGCGGACAAACTCGTCGTACGCGGACCAACTCGTCGTACGCGGACCAACTCGTCGTACGCGGTCCAACTCGTCGTACGCGGTCCAACTCGTCGTACGCGGTCCAACTCGTCGTACGCGGACCAACTCGTCGTACGCGGACCAACTCGTCGTACGCGGACCAACTCGTCGTACGCGGACCAACTCGTCGTACGCGGCCCAACTCGTCGTACGCGGACCAACTCGTCGTACGCGGCCCAACTCGTCGTACGCGGCCCAACTCGTCGTACGCGGTCAAACTCGTCGTACGCGGTCCAACTCGTCGTACGCGGTCCAACTCGTCGTACGCGGTCCAACTCGTCGTACGCGGTCCAACTCGTCGTACGTGGTCAAACTGGTCGTACGCGGACCAACTCGTCGTACGCGGACCAACTCGTCGTACGCGGCCCAACTCGTCGTACGCGGCCCAACTCGTCGTACGCGGACCAACTCGTCGTACGCGGACCAACTCGTCGTACGCGGACCAACTCGTCGTACGCGGTCCAACTCGTCGTACGCGGTCCAACTCGTCGTACGCGGACCAACTCGTCGTACGCGGACCAACTCGTCGTACGCGGCCCAACTCGTCGTACGCGGCCCAACTCGTCGTACGCGGTCCAACTCGTCGTACGCGGTCCAACTCGTCGTACGCGGTCCAACTCGTCGTACGCGGACCAACTCGTCGTACGCGGACCAACTCGTCGTACGCGGACCAACTCGTCGTACGCGGACCAACTCGTCGTACGCGGACCAACTCGTCGTACGCGGACCAACTCGTCGTACGCGGACCAACTCGTCGTACGCGGACCAACTCGTCGTACGCGGACCAACTCGTCGTACGCGGACCAACTCGTCGTACGCGGACCAACTCGTCGTACGCGGACCAACTCGTCGTACGCGGACCAACTCGTCGTACGCGGACCAACTCGTCGTACGCGGACCAACTCGTCGTACGCAGACCAACTCGTCGTACGCCTAAAAAGAGCTATTATTAAAAAAAGTTATGTCAAACGGTAATTACGAAATTAAAACCAAGATGTATAATAAACAATAGTAAAATCTTACACGAATGCCTTGGCTTTGTAAAAAGAAAAGTCTTAAAGGTAGGATACACCATTGGTAACTGCTTGAATTATCATGAATGGGTGGATTTAGGGGGTTATATTTCATAGTAAATATCGTTTAACTGACCTGTCCGAAGTTTTACAATCAAGGTTGGTGAGAAAAGCAATATAAAAAAATATAAGGTAGGCCTATATGTTTGATGTATACTGAATCAGTGAATCTGTTTAAAATAATAATTTAAATTCACAAAAACATAAGAAATACTGTTACAAAAAAGTGCATCTGACGATTAATGTTAGTTGACACATCGTAAAACTCAAACATACTGTAGCGCCCTCCGCTACTGCACTTTGTCGAATGCATGAAAATATAAACTTGGAACAGGGTATAAAGTATTAACCAGTTCGGCCCGGGTTTATTTTCAAGTTACCGAGACCACTGAAAAATTATTCAGTAATATATTTCTGTTTTGATAATGCAACTACTACAAGATGCCAACATTTAGTTTATTAGCACCGTTATTTACATGTTTTTGCCAACATTCTGTCGCCTAGGGCATTTTTCTCTCTCTGCAGTCAGTGCGTGATATTACGTCAACCGCTACAGTACCTGCCATAAAATCTGACGCGTGTGTACGTATACGTCAAACATTAACATAGACTATATTTTCCATCATGACTGATATAGCAATCTGTGGTGTACCTTAACAAAATTTAAAATTATTCTTTTACCTTCTGTTTCTGTTATTTGTACAGCTTTTCGTGCCTCTTTTTCTGCAAGTCCTTTGTTCAGAGATTGAGGAAAATGTGGCTGGTGGTGATGCATACGTATTCAGGAAACTCCTGAACTTGATTGATCTTGGATCTTCTACTAGCAGCAAGTTTGTACCAGGACCAAATGTTAGTTTCTAGTTTCTTTTTCGTATCTTGATTGGTTCACTGCAAGTATCACAGTTTGTTTTAGTTATTTGTTGACATTCATTTTTTTTCTGACTATTAAATATTACTTAAAATAAAACATAAGGGGAAACTGACTAGTGCATTATATTGTATACAATTTTGGGTTGAACAAACTGACTGGAGTGGGGTTTGAACCTGAGATCTCCAGATTACCGTTCTGGTGTTTTACCAACTGAGCTATCCAACCCTATGTGGGCAGTTTCACATTAAGTCAATGTTCTTGTTAAAGGATCACCAGACTAGTCAAAAGCCATAATTCGGTATGTATGCCATAATCAACTTTAACATGAATATTAAGTAATTAATTATTTTTTGTTGTTGTTCTAACAGGGTGAAATTTGCATACTCGGCCATAGAGACAGACATGATCGACGATACGAGAAGCATGATGACCTTGGATGGTGCTGTTGCGGTCTGTGCAAAGCTGGGTCCTACGCTAAGAAACTCTGTGTTTGTGGACCAAACGGAAACCCATCGGAATTAACAGAGTGAGTCAATCAATAAACAAACAGTATTATAAAAATAGGCTGTGTCTAAATTACTTGAAATTGCAACGTGTCTATGGTAGAGGCTGCAGCCACTTTCCATAAACTTGTGTGTAATTTTAAGACTTAGCCAAGTAATTCGGACACGTGATCATATACTCAAGATGTGGGCAGGAGCCTATATGTGACCCGCTCCAATGTAATCAGGAATAAGTCGTTGAGGCCGTTTTACGCAATCGGCCGTTAAAATGAACGCATGGGTGAAAATCGTGACCAAGTCGATTTTCTGAACATTGTATTTTAGTAGGAAGTGTAGTTATCACAGATTATTTTCATTAACCCTAACTCCCTACACAACAAAGGAAGTTGGAGGATTTTGAAGGAATTGTATTGTTCAATAACAATGGTGAGGGAGTTAGGGTTAATGTCTTGTATGAAAAAACGATCAAAAGATGAAAATGAAGAGGATTTGTGTGTGCTGTCCCGTCCGTATGATTTTGGTCAAAATTTCAAAGCTGTTTTTCTCGGAATGTGGATTCGGCAAATAAATATACACCTGTCATCTTCATCAGAATATAACTCGTCAACCTGAACAGATACACACTTGTGATGGGTATCATTAGAAAGCTTATGAAATTCCCTTTCTCATCATGTGCATATCAAAAAGTCATTTTGAGACTTATTCCTGATTTCGATGGAGCGGGTCACATATTTTCTTGTAGTTACATAACACCTGGCTTTTAACGATTTAGGAGACTTTAGGAGACCAATGTGTCTTGCACCAATCAATTGTAGTACGCACCCTCATGTCGTCTTAATGTTCTCAGTCCAAACTTGAAGATGGGGGTGCGTAAAGTGCGATTTGTGTGCATCACGAACACATCGCGGTGTGTCGAGGTGCGTCAGTTTTTAACCATGCCATGCGTCAAGGAAGTGTGAATATAATGGATGACTTCACTGTCTGTTTACCGATTTTCCAGAACAAACAAAAATTCACTATTTTTCAGAGAGATAAAATGTGACCCCACAATTTTCGACACAATTTTTGACGCTTATCGCGCTACTAGTCGGGCATACAGTTTAAATTCTCACTACGTTCCGTAGACTTACGAATGGGTCGTATTTTTTTGTATAATGGCGGTACTTCAGTTTGCTTGCGCTTGTGATTTGCACCTTCATCCCATTTAATAAGACAACCCCCAAATAGACAAAGCGCCTGCATGCAGACAATAGAGGGTGACTTATGTGCAGCTTGGAAAACCCATAATGTCGCGCATCGCATGCGGTACATGAACGTTCGTGCATGTGGTGTAAACCGGTAAAAATCTGAGCGAGCTGATTGAAAGACTGGGAACTAGATCGTCGAGCGTTCCTGGAAAATTTTAATTTATACAGTTCGGCTGTGGTTATTCACCGTAGTATGCCATAGCAGAAAACCAAAGGCATAGCCATTTATTCACTGCTGACGCGGCGCGGCCACACTCCCAATGTGCATACACACAGCGCAGTGCTCCGCTTCATGTCGCGACTTTTGTTTGTTGCGACTTGTTTGCTTCCTCGCGGTGGGTTGTTTTCCAGGAATGGTGCATCAAGAATCGTCATTTTACAGCGTCAATAAACGTGAATAGTTTGTCATGAACATGACGTAAGGGTGTGTCATTTAATGATTCAACCATAAAGTCTGGCCTCACCGTTGTGCGTCATACAATTGATTGGTGCAAACAAAGTGGAGTCTAAACCTGCATTAAGTTGATCTTCAGTGGAGAAATGATTGTACAAAGCAACTGTGCCATTAAAAATTATCTAAACAGTTGCTAACACAATATGATAGAAGTGATACAGTACCTAGGTTGGTCTGTATCCTTCACTATGTCTTTAAAATATTCTTTAACCCTTGCTCTATGAGAGTTGTTTATTGCATGTCAGTGGTACGTGCCAATGCACTCCAGTTGTGTGCATTGGAGGATTATACACAGGCATTTTTTTTTTTTTAATTGGGGGGGGGGGGGGGGGGGGGGGTGAATACTAAAGTGCGTTGGAGTGTAAACAAGAGCAAGGGTTCAGAATGAATTCAGAGATTAGAATGTATACTAATAGTATATCTTATGAATAATTTTCTTGCTTTTTTTGTAGCTGTGATTTTGTTAAATGGGGCATTGAGTACATGGACAAGGCAAATAAATGCTCCCAGCCATATATCTGCTCTTCCAGTTGCGGGAACCATCAAAGAAAGGTAAAACAAAAGCACGCATTTATGAGGTATCGTATCTCGAATCTTGATAATAATCCAACAATTGTTGTACGTAACATTTCCCCAAAGGATTTCAAAAGTCTTTGTGCATAACTTTTAATAATATTAATAATAACTAGACATGTGTTTGTAGACAAACACAGAGCTGTTTCGAGTGTCTAAAATTACTTTTAATATGTGTGTGGTTGTCTAAGTATGTGCCAAGTCTGAAGTCGATCGGATTTACCCAAGTGCCAAAGATATTTTGGTTAAAAAAAATGTGTAGAAATCCTGTGAGAAAAAACTACAACTTTAATGTGACGTCACATGACACCCGATGACGTCATCATGATGTCACCTTAATTTTCGTCTATTACACATCCCGGAATACCTGCATACCAAGTTTAACCCCAATCGGCTGTACTTTCAGAGATAGATGGTCTTAAAAACTACACCTTTAATGTGACGTCACATAATCCACGATGACATCATCATGACCATTTTCCTCTTGGCTATCCTGGGGATGGTGGTTGAGATGTGTGCTAAGTCTCAAGTCGATCAAATTTACGAAAGTGTCAAAGTCAATAGTCTAAAGAAAAACGTGTACAAATCCTATGGGGGAGAATTGTGACGTCACGTGACCATGAATGACGTAATCGTGACAAATTTCTTCTAGAATCATCTGTGGCTTGTGTTCTAAGTGTATGCCAAGTCTCAAGTCGATCGGAGTTACCAAAGTGCCAAAGTGTATGGTCCGAACAAAAAACCTGTACAAACTCTATAGAAGGGAGTCTAAAGGAAAAACAAAAAAATAATCTTAACAATTACAATAGCTGTTTCGGCTCAAGTGCCGAAATAGCTAAAAAAAAAAGAAAACAACAAACTTTAACGATTACAAGAGCTGTTTCGGTGAAAAACACGAAACAGCTAATAATGTGCGGTGCTTGTATAGCGCTTGCAGGGGAAACTATATTTCAGCCACTACAGAACTGTGATTGTAACTGATTAAATCTTGGCAAAAATGCCGTCCCATAAAAAGGTAGCTGATATCCGTCTACACTCGGCAGAAGTATTTTTTTTTTTTTTTCTGATCCAGGTGGCTGACTGTACGTCATTATCGGACATAAAATGCGAGTGTGTAGAAGGATGGTTCAATCCAAATCCATCAGAGAGCGGGGCCATTCCGAAAGAATGCAGACGCAGGCCACGATGCCCTGTAGGTCAGGGCCAAGAACTCCAAAGCGTCGGTAAGAACGCTTGTGGTGATTACTTCCATGTGTCTCACGTCTTGTGGTCCTTGTTCAAATTATGGATATCATAAAGAAACTCTAGATCGAAGCGTATTATAGGCTGAGAGCGTTTGGCAAAATATCCTTGAGTGCTACTTTTACGATTAGAATCTCGTGCAAATCTTTTATAATTTATTTTTTAATCACAGGTGAAACTGGAGAAATTTTTTACACCTGTCAACCGTGCAGAGAAGGCTACTAATACTATCAACGATACAATGAAAGCACAGCAACCTGCCAACCCCATAGAGTCTGCCAACTCAAGGCAGGGTCCACAGTTACTGATAGCGTCTGCCTCAATGATAAACTACTGACCAACCTGTCTTCAAATGCTACAAGGGAGACCCCCTCTCCAGAATCCGAAGAAGTCAAAATCGGTAAGGGTTCGGCTGGACGAATCTATGCACGTAATCGCAAGTCGGTCGCAAGTCGGTCGCAAGTCGGTCACAAGTCGGTCACAAGTCGGTCACAAGTCGGTCGCAAGTCGGTCGCAAGTCAATCGCAAGTCAAAGTTTATGTCTTGTTGCAAGTAGCAGGTGACAAACAATTACTTTGTCACACATTGTTGCGTGACCGGGACAGGCAAGTTAGTCCAATGAAAATAGGTAAAGAGAGAGTCGGATCTGTATCAGTGGCTTTATTCTGTGTCATGACAACAGGTACAAGAGAGTAGGCCAACAGAGGGCGCACAACGAATTGGTGTACAGTGAACTTAAGTTAACACTCAACACACATTATTTGACCTTGTGGTTGGACTGTGATTATGAGTACTCGCGCAGTTTGGGCCAGCAGTAATAGGCAGGGTGGTTTAGAACGTCCATAATTTCCCTTTCATTTTGTGCACCTTGATGTAGGTGCTACTACAGAAGTGATAGAGGTCGTAAGAACGCCAACCGCGCCCCCAGACATCAACATTACACAGAGAACTCCAATATGCACTGAAAAAACAGGTAAATTCAGTTAAGTTTAAAAATAAAAAAATCACACCATATGATGCTTAACTGCGAAGCCAGCACAAACCTAGCCTTTCGTCAAGGCCATTGTGGCTGTGCAGCTGTGGCGACTGGAGTCGAGACCTGCAATCACAGCGACTGGAGTAGACCACTCAGCGCCCCCGAGTGTAGCGACTGGAGCCGGAGACCACGGTCCCCGAGTGCAGCGACAAAGTCAGCTGGCGCAACTCAAAGGCGGTGAGTGGTTTTGAATCTAGTCGCTGTGGTTGCAGGTCTCGACTCTCCAGTCGCCACAGCTGCACAGCCACGATGGCTTTGACGAAAGGCTAGCACAAACCAAGAGTTTCTGAGGCAATTCTTAGAAAACCATTTTGTTTTGTCTATTTTGTGCAATATTAACAGTGAACTTGTGTAACCTGGCATTTCACATCAGTCGGCCGATAAACAAGTACATTGTACATTGTGCATGTATTGTCATCATAGCAAAGCTGCATGCCTTTATGTAGAAATGCAATTATAGAATGACAAGTAGAATGTCATTTGAACAGATATGACAATTGTATGCATATCGGCTTATATGCAAAAAATATAATTTGGAATGTTTTGATGCTCTGCAATATCCCCCCCCCCCCCCACCCTCTTTCAATGTCCCTTGTTCGGGGATTTCAGTACCCATAAGCGTGCTTGTTTATTGATTTTATTCCTGTATGGCATGTATATCTTAAAAGATTTTGTATTTTGTGACAGATTGTCTACCAATGTACGTCACTGTTCTGGCATGCGCTTCAAGTGTGATTCTTCTCATAGTCCTTGTTTGCTATTGTTGCTATGTTAACAAGTACAAATACCGGACAAACAACCATGCTAGAGTCAAATATAATATACCTAGGCAACAAGTTATACTTCCTCCCCACTGACAGAAAAAATGGTATTCATCCTACAACTCATTTCATTATGTGCCTTATTTCCATCATCCTGTTAATTAGGCATACATTCCCCCCCCCCCCCCCCCCCCACACACACAAGTGGGTAAATGCCGTCAATAGGGGACGGGGCATTGTCCGACCGTCTTTCCTCTTTTGTTTGTACTCTAACGTTTTCGGATGATCGCCATAGGATTTGCACACGAGTCTGAATCGGGGACCTTTGCGGAATAGGGGACCCCATTGTTCCCTTTGTCATACGTCCCCTATTTCAATCAAAAACAAACGCACACACACACACAATATATATCTAACCTCTGATCAGTTGATCTGAGTCTTTTTCTTCCTGATGCAAGTTTTTAAACCATAAAATACAAATCGATTTCAAGTTCTGGAAGATTGCCAGCATAAAGGTTTGGTTTAAAAAAAGAATACATGTACCAAAATAATTGCATTAGTATTCCACTTTGTATAGGATTTAGAACAGATACGAGGCTTTAAATTTGTACAAGTTTTTATTTGGTATAATTTAGCAACATCAATGTTATCAAGGGACCAGTTTTTGTATACATTTATATTTTTGTCAAAACAAATAAATTAAAAAATATTTAGTGTTTTTAAAAACGTGTATAAACTCACAAATATCTTTCAATAATATTTTGTGTTTCTCACTGCTGTATAAATATCTTTCATACTTTTTAAAGCAATAAAGAATATAGGTAACTTACCTTGTATATTTTGCCTAACAATGAAAAAGTGCCTTATTGTACTATCACTAAATTATGAAATGATTTATGAAGGAATTAAAAAAACTCTGAATGTATTGTTATGTAATGTTATCAGTACTCTTGGCATTCAAGTCTTTAAAGATCAAGCTAGCCAATTAAGAACAAACTTAATTAAGTTTCTATTAAGTATTTATTGTTATCATATTAGCAAAGTTTTCCCTTGTGTACTTAAGTGTCTGCAAGTATTTATATACAATTATTTAAAATTTTATTTTAAAGCATTTGTATGCTGCTAAAAATATGCCAGCTTTGCAGTGTTATATATTGTAATAACTAGCTTTTATAATGTTTTGGTAAAATGTAGTGTATAATGTTAGATTTAGTGTCACATGCAAAATTTATCTTCAAGTCAGAAAAATACGAAAATTCTGGAGATCTGTCAAATGAAAACATTCCCAAGTATTTGCTTTGTGTACTGATTGTGTGTTGATCTAAAAAGAACAAATCGTGACTTTGTAGAGCACATCGGGCAGTAGGCAGTAAGCCCAGAATTAACTTTTAATTTAGTAAAACGAAGGCGTTAATTTCTTTGTTTAACTTATTAAAGGTAGGATACACCATTGTTAATTGCTTGAATTATCATCAATCAATGGGTGGATTTGGGGGGTTGTATTTTATAGTAAATATTGTTTAACTGACCTGTCCGAAGTTTTACAATCGTGGATGCTGAGAAAAGCTTAAAACGGCGTTCGTTTTTAACCTGCGTTGGGCAGTGGTTCTTATGTTCGTTTTTCTCGCGATCGCCGTCCGGAACAATGGATATCTAGCGCAATCATTTTGCTGAATGCATATAATCATTATTTACTTTCAAAAAAGTAAGATAATTCTAAATAATTTGGTAGTGAAATGTTTCGATATTTGCAAATTGTGTATCCTGCCTTAGCTCAAATGTCACAAACTATCAAATGGAAAATACTGCTTTTCTACCCTGTTCTACCTGTATTTTTTATTACATTTAAAAAATAAGTTAAAATAAAATAATGTCATGTACAATTTATTTCTTAAAGGGATCGTACACGTTTGGTAAATGGAACCCATTGTTTGGTTCAATCCTATATAGTTGTAGATATATACCATAAAACTAACCTGTAAAAATTTCATTTCAAAAGGTGGTACCGATTTTGAGATATTGCCGAAAATCTGGAGCGGTTATGTCCACTCGGAAAGAATAATCTCCATTGGAATACACGCTCTGAGAAACGTCACTGCAGTAACGCTTCTCAGATTTAAATTTTTGGGGATAAAAAGTGATATCTTTTTCCATAACCGCAGTACTTCGAAGTGAAAAGTTTCTAAAAATGCATTATACTATCCAAAGCTGCTGTACTTCTTACCAAGTAAGTTTTTATTGCCATTAATTTTTGGAGTAATTATACCAAACGTATACGATCCCTTTAAGAGCTTGATCCAAAACAAATTTCATGTGTATGTTTTGTTTTCTTAAAGATAACTACCTAAAGATAACTTTTTGCCCTTTACGACCCCCTTTAAGAATGCTTCTATTTTTTGTTGCTTTTATCGGGCTTTAAATAATTCAGTTTGCAAATTGTTTGTTGTATGTATCATTCAATAGTGAATAACTTTTAAATCGCTAGAAAAAAAAGGAAATTTATTTCGGGTTTTAAACACAGCGAGTAAACTTAAAGGTAGGATACATCATTTGCAGATATCAAAAATATTTACTACCGAATTATTAAGAAATATCTTACTCATTTGAAAGTAAATGTAGATTCTAGGCATCCAGCAAAATGATTGCGCTAGATATCCTGTAATTATTCCGAAAAATATAATTTTATAATAAAAAATTCGCGATCGCCGGACGGCGATCGCGAAAAAAACAAAGATAACATAAGAATAACTGTCGACGCCGGTTGAAAACAAACCGCTGTTTTTCGTGCTTTTCTCGGCATCCATGATTGTAAAACTTCGGACAGCTCAGTTAAACGATATTTACTATAAAATACAACCCCCCAAATCTACTCATTCATGATAATTCAAGCAATGACCAATGGTGTATACCACCTTTAAAGGGGTACTATATCCTGATATCGTCCAATTTGGCTACAAAACGCGTTTTGAACGAAATTATGTAGATCGATAAGAGCATTTGTGACCCACCACCCCAAAACCAGGCTAAAGTCGAAATTTTTCATATGAGAGATTTTTATACCATTGTATTGCTATGGAATGAAAAGTAACGACGCTTCAAAAAGTGACATTTTGTTGCCGTTCGCGGCAACAAGTTTGCTCAATTTGAGTAATAGCAACGACAACAAAAATCAGGAGAAGGCCGATATTATCACTTTCGGGGATTTTTTAAAAGGTTTAAACATGAACAGCCTATAAATTAGAGTTTTAACTAACGATTTATGAAGAAAAAAACCCCAATCGACCGGCAACACATTTTGTGTGTGTACAATGCCATATCTCGAAATGGCATTTGCCGACTTCCGCCTGGTTTTGGCCTGGTGGGTCACATTTACAAACTGGGCGACAGCGTTTTTGTGTTTATCAATCCAAAACATCGGGGATTTCAGAACCTAGTTCCTCTTTAAGTCAAGTACTATTTTATCCACGAATTTTTGTGTGTGTGTTCGTTCTTTTAGGGAGTTGCACCCTGACAAATAGATTTTCAATTTCAATTGGTAATTTTTTTGCATTGCATTTGTTATGAGCCTTCAACTGAGACATCGTACACACACAAAATTAAAACAATCGGCCAACGGCGAGTAATTAATTAATCAAATCGAAATTTTGAATTAGGAGCGTCCCCCTTCGTGGGGGGTCCAATAAAAGACTTGCAAAAAAATATATTTATTCGTATAAAGTACATGTTCTTTCAAAAATCGAAAATCCAAATTTTGAAAAAGCACGAACAACGTACCCAACTTTAAACTATCCTGTATGTTTAGGTTTATAGCTGTTACTTAGTCCCAACTATAGTTGGGACAACCATAACGACTGAGTCCTAGTTGGGGCAGTGACCTATGTCCAATCCTCCAGAGTAGGAACAATCCCATCTACATAGGATTGTCCCAATTGTAGTCGGGAATTCCCCAACATAGTTGGGACATAACGCATTCCCACGTCCAGTCTACACCCCAAACTAGCCAGACCTATCACATACTGTGGAATATTCCCTCAAGAACACTTTTGGTAAATGATTACAATAAAATAACTAGAAATGTGTTTGTGAACAAACACGTACTATTAGATGTTTTGACTGTTTGAATCTCTGACTGGACATGTCATGATAACATGACAGCATCCTTTCAAATTTCATTCATAACGCATGTGGTACGTAAATGACAACACAAATACTGGATATAAATATACCTTTAATGTGACAACACGCCTCGTGATTTAACACATCCCATAATATCTGCATACAAGTTTAAACCTAATCGGACTTGTGTGGGTCCTAAAACTACACCTTTATTGCACGTCACATGACACCCGAAAACGTCGCCATGGCGTCATCATGACGTCGCATCCCAGAATATCTGCATATCAAGTTTAAACCCAATCGGACTTTATTTCCAGAGATAGTGTCACCATAATGTGACGCCACAAGACACCCGATGCCATCGTAACAAAAAATCTTTTTAGACCATCTGGGGGATGTGGTCTAGGAATGTGATTAATCTGAAGTCAAAGAGGGCCTAATATTTCGATCTTAACAAGATCTTCAGAGACAAAATATGGCTGTGTACATGAAACAAACAAGGGGGACATAATAAGCATGGTGCATAACATGGACGGGAGAAGAAACACAAAAGAGGAATACAGGAGTGGGGTGGAAGAACAAACAAAAGGAGGATAAGACCAAGGGAATAAAGGAGGTTAGAGTGGGTAGGAAAGCTAGACAGACTAACGGGGTAAAGGAGTAAAAACCTGGGTGGGAAATAAACAAGAAAGGGGTGAAACCACAAGGAAAGAGACAACTTATTATTAGGTGTCATTGGCCAAAGCATTTCGTAATTTAAAAAAATGACTCCTTCTTAGGTGATCATTGGCCAAGTTCGGACCCCTACTGACCATTACGGAATCACTGAACAAAATAAGTAGATCAAGACTGCGAGAGAAGCATTTCGTAATTTTAAAGAAAATACCCAACTGATCATTAGGTGTCCATTGGCCAAATTAATTGGATCAAGTACATGTATGTGAAAGAAGAAGCATTTCGTAATTTTGAAAAAATAATTGACCCTTGCTGACCATTAGGTGACAATTTGCGAAATTCTTACCCAGACATTAGGTGTCTATTGGCCAAATTATTTGGAGCAAGACTGTAAGAAAAGAAGCATGTCGTAATTTTAAGGGAAATTACGTGACAATTATTGCCAAATTTAGTCTTGATCCAAGACCAAGCTAGCCGTTTATTTGTTCCGCGGCGCGCCGTCCGTATATAGACGATGTGCCTCTGTTTACATCTGTATTCAAATGTGCCCGTCAATATGCGCACGCATCATGTTTTACATACGTTTGGTTAAGAGATGACATCAGAGGTCACATAATTCAAAGGCGATCTGACCTGCGACGTCACTCTTTAAGCAAATTTTATGTAAAACACGATGGGTGTGCATCACTGCCGGAAGATTTGAATACAGATGTAAACACGTGACGTCAGAGGGCACATCGTCTATATCCGAGCCTAATTGCGGGCGCCCTTAATAATGGTACACTACATTGAACGAAAACGACTCAGCGCGCATGCGGGGGCGAGTAGCTATTTGAGCTATGCTTGGAATGTTCTCGGAATTTTCCGGGTTCACGTGACACTTGCGTCAAGACCAAGATAGGGGAACGAATCTGGTGATAATTAAGGGCGCCCCCAATAAGCCCAGATATATACGGACGGCGCGCCGCGGAAGAAATGAACGGCATTAGCCTCTGTCATGACCTTTCTAAAAGGTCAACGCGAGGAAAATTGTCAAAATGGCGGCGCTTACCAACAGAAACACGCGTGTCGAAAGAGAAAGAAACAGCGACTGAAAAAATGGTCAGTTTGTAAAAGCGTGCTGCGCTATATACGTACGTGCGTAGCTAGCGGATGTCAGACAAGTCGACCGTTGAGACAACTCGACTCGGGACAAGTCGACCGTTGATACAACACGCCCGTTGAGACAACTCGCCCGTTGAGACAACTCGACCTTTGTGAGAGCTATAGCTGTACTTCGACGCCTTACATTGTTTATAAACAGTTAAGGTTGGGCCGACTTTCCTCGTGCAATGTTGCCAAACTTCTTTGTTGACAAACTGCAAATTCATTGTACCTTTACCATGTTAATGTTATTAATGCTTGCTATTTACCCTCTGTTAACAATTTAGGTGTAAGCTTAGTCCGAAAAAAACAACATAACGGTGGCGTCCAGAAATTGTGCACACAATCGACCGAGTGGCTAATTGGTCGTGGCGCAATTGAATAATTCTTAGAAAATCCAAGTTTAATATTTACGAACTTCTTTTAATGTCAGGTTTCAGTCAATAAAAGGGTAAAATATTACTAGATTTCACAGGCGTCTGTACATGTGACAGTATTTAAAACTGGTTTTTAAATTAACATTGCAGGATCAGGAATGTTGAGGTTTAACGTCCGTATATATAGTAATTATGTGAACCAAGTGTTTGTGTGTATAAAGCCCCAAATTTATATTTGATGTAAAAAAATAATTAAAAATACAAAAATAATATTGCTTGTACATGTATCAAGTTGTATGAATTGGCCCCAAAATTTGTTTACTGTATGGCATTCAAATATGGCTTTCAAATAAAGCTTCAGTTCAGTGCCACTGAATTTTTTGTTTTGTTTAAATGTTAATTGGGCCTAACCGGTTTTCTAAGGAGCATAAATACACGGCGGGTCTTTTCAAGTGCAGGAAAGAAAATCTAGTTTTATGATTGGCCATTTTTTATTAAGTATTTCCTCGCAATTCACTAACTATCTGTTGTCTTTCCTCCATGGTATAGCTACTTACGTTAGTCTTACGCGAGAGCTCGGAAGCCATATTGACAAATTTCCGCAAAACGCCCTCTTCGGTTGATTTTCGTCATTTCATGACAGAGGCTAATGTAGTACTCTATTATCTTTGATTTTCTTTAAATTTCGTGGAAAGAGCGCCCTCTCCCGGTCGATCTAGAAAACAGCCGCGCCCCGCCCCATAACCATCACCACGGTACCCACGTATGTACGTCACGCAGATCATAAAGATTGCCGCGTTATTTGTGGGCTGGACTGAAGTTTGAGTTGCCCAAGAAAACAGATTTATTGCCGATAAAAACCCAAGAATCCAAGATCAAATATCTCCAGCATGGGAGTAAAAGTCCATATTTTGTATTGGTGAGTGGTTTTTAGGGCAAGAATGTAATACAGGCGCCATTTCTTTGGTTGTGTCATGGAGGTAGGAAATTGTGATAGACCCAATCAGTAATAATTGGGGCGTTTTCACTCCTTTTTCGAATTTTGGATTTTGTCTGTCGTTCTATAACGCCCCAACGACTTCTCAGTCACATAAAGAACTAAATTTGGACCACAAAAGTGGCCCAAAACAGGCCAAAAACTTGACAAAATATCTTGCAAAGCGCATACCATACTGCTGGCTTTTAATCTATAGTACACATGATTATGATTAAGATAAATTATCTGGGCAGTTTAATGGTAATCTAGGCTGAGAAGTTGTTGGAGCATTTTTAGACCACAGACAAAATTCAAAATTCGAAAAAGGAGTGAAAACGCCCGAATTATTGGGTCTACAGTTAGTATTGAGTTAGTCCTGCGAGTTTACCGCCTAAAGTAGTCCGAGTTAATACTGGACTCTAGTTATCGCTTTTTTAACATTTGGACATCATCTGGCGCTACTACTACTAGTACATGTAGTACTACTACTACTAGAGTCCGAGAAAGTACAAAATGCATCAGGCCAAATGTCTTAAATGTGGTTCAAAATGTCGTCAAAATAAACACAAATTTTTAACAAAATTCCTAAAAATCCTAAATCGCCTTCCATACTGCATGTACTGTATGTGTCCAAGATCAACTATCTGGGCTTCGGTGATATTCGCGAACAATTTCTGACCTGCAAATCCAGGAAATTTGACGACGATATTAAAAGAAGTGTGCACTAGCTGTTGCTCACCATCTTCAAAAGTGAACCCAAATATTTATGGATATGGTGGCCTGGACGGGACATAATTGGTGGTGATTACTTTTGCAATGTCGTGAATATTTACGACTGGTCGTAAATATAATTTGTGGCATCGTAAACTGTTCACGACTAGTTAATATAATTTTGCCACGTCGTGAAAAATGATGACGCAAAAAAAAATATTTACAACCATTCGTTAATAAATTCACAACGTCGCAAAATAAATATTCACCACCGATTAAGTCCCGTACAATTATGTACAACTACATAAATAATTCAGTCCGAATGCAGACATGTACATAAAACAGTCATCTGGTACCGGTTCATCAGTGTGACGTCGTATATTATCAGTTGGTATGTGCGCATGCGCGACATATCATTTCGTTTAAACATGGCGATTGTTAAATTGACGATGCCGTGTGAGAAAATTTTTCTCATGTTTCGCCTCGATTTTCATGCAAAGTAAACACCTGAGCCCACCCTGTTAAACGGCTAAAGAATACACATGGACAAAACAACTAAGTGAAAATTTCAGCACTTGAAACGTCGCCTATAAAAAGAGTTAGATTTTTTGTAACCTAAGTTTTTGCGTAGACCGCCATGTGGCCTAGTATACGGAGTGAGTTCAGTATACGGCCACAGAATGGGGCTAGGGGGGAGGGCTATGCCAGATCATGTCCAAATGTACAAAAAGCGATAACTAGTACTTATTCATACTATGACTTTTAGGCCCATTTTTGTCTTAAGCATGTTGCCAAGTATGTGCACAGAACTTAAAACGCGCGGTGCGCTGCCCGTCGAACGAAAGATACTGTACCAAATTATATAAACGCTCATGCAAAGGCGTTGCGCAGTAGGCGCATAAACCTCATGTGGTAACAGTTACGCGCGACCATTCACCGAAGGGTCGTTTTGCCCATACTTTCCAAATCACGGTATTGTGCACACGACTGGTGGTCTATAGGGTATAAATGTCTGTGGTGTAGCCCCATTAATGTGGCTCAAATACTGGACTTTTTTCCGTATTGTACGGTGGCTTGTATTCGCCAATACGTTTTGTTCTTGCAGCGTTATATCGCCGTACTATTGTGTACATCGTCGTTATATTGTGTTATATCATTGTACTGTTGCGTTATATCGCTGTACTATTGCATCGCACCCACGAGGCACATTAAGTCTGGGGTACGTACATGTACTGCATGCCTCGCCGGGCCTGTATTCCCTTAACCCTAACCCCCTAGGCCTTACTTTGGGCTAAAGAACTGCGTACTACATAATACTACTTAGTATTTTGTAGCACTGGGTCTCTCCGTGACTGATGATTGGGTGTGTACTGACAGAGTACAGATACTGCCAACTACAAAATACTAATAGTGGCAATACAGGTCAGTAATACTTACCTGGCAAAAAATGCAGTAGTCCAGCCTTGACCCATTGCTGTGTCCCAAGTGACAATTTTTGCTGTTGAGTTTATAACACCTTACACAGCATACATGGGCCATGCACACTCAGCAAGCAGAGGGACCCAATGCTAAAAAGTACTACGAGTGCAATTAGGGGTGAAGTACCCAATACTAAAAATTACTACAGGCATTGCACAAAAGTCAGTGAGAGTACTGCATACTACTTTTTACTACTAGTAGTAAAAAGTAGCATTAGGTAGGGTTAGGGTTAATAGTGTATCTTTTGATAAAAAGTTTTTCTCTTTTATTTTGCAGCGGTGGATGAGGGTACAAATCTAAGGTAAGAAGTCAATTTTTTTTTTAAACAGAATGGAATATTAACCAGTTTGCGCAGTTTTTGTTCTTTTAATATTTACCGGACCCATGCGAAGCATTATTTTTCACGAACAGTGGGCCCATGCCAGCTGCGAGCCGGTCACTGACAGATATTTCAATTTATCAGTCATCCGTGTTTTGTTTGTGTGAAACCTTTGCGTGTACATGTATACTCGTCCTCCGGCGCTAACTGGTTAAAAGTAGTATACACACTTGCAAACATTAAAAACAAATTAACAAATACATAATTATTATGAACTACCTTACTCGCTGTAAGTAAATATAGCAGTCTCAAGCATTCTGTGAAATTACAGCATCTTGTATGCTGTGGTTTTCAAGAAAAGTGGAATTTTGTATCAATTTCCAATGATTTCCGGCCGGCAATTGTTGGAAAAACACTTCCTAATTGTGACCTGTCACCACAAAATGAGAAATATTGAAAATGGAGATATTGGTATTTTCAAATTCTTGAGAAAGAGAGCTTTCCAATGGTATATCACTTGGGGGTTTTGCGATAAATACTTTTTACAGCGCTCTAAAAAATCATGGGTTTCACAAAACGTGTTTGTGAGAAAACTTACTTTAAACATCTTAAACAAAACTCGCAAAAAATTCAAAACAGGACAAGTAAGGTTTAGTTGAGCATAGCAACGGCTATTTTCTAATTATTATTTCTTCTTGAAATTTTCCACACATGCAAATTATTGTATAAACAACAAAATATCAAAATTGCGAAAACGTGGGATACTTACGAGGACCTGATTTGCATATTTAATTACTGTGTTAATTAGACCACTAATGAACTTTAATCCAAACACTAACTACGCAAACACTAGGCAAAATCGTGTAATTTAAGAGGTTTTCGATCATCTGATCACACCCAAAAAATGGGAATATGTAGAGGAGGACCTGGGCCTTTCAAATTACGCAAAATATCAAAATTGACCACCCCTTCATATTTTGACTTTGGATGACCATATCTCCAAATCAAATTGTGCGACTTTACTCTCATTTTGTGGTGACAGGTCACAATTTATGAAATGTAGTTAATCCACATTTTATTTACAATTCTGTTACTCGTCCATAAATGTGCCAGGCAACTACATGTAGTCTGGTTTCCTTGAACCCGATGATTCCCCTGATGTCTATAAATTGCTTTGTTTTTCTAGCAGGTCTATGAAAACAAAACTTTAAAAACAGGTCAGCTTTACTATATTTACTATAAACTCCTAACCCATCCATTTTAGAAAATGATGTATAGAATACTACCTTTAAATATTCTGGTTGCTATATTTGCTGTTAAAGATCATGTTAATTAACCAGTCCGCACCGGAAGATACACTCAAAGTTTTCCCCAGATTCAAAACGAATGACGCATAAACATATCACGAGCAAGGCCGGAAATGTCTGTCGGCAGCGAGCAAGGCCAGAAATGCGTGGGTGTGCTTCCCGGTACCATCGGTCTGAACCCGCCTCAGATCGAGTTTCATTAAAAATAATCCCTTGTCTCGGCTCAGTGATAATAACATTATTCAACCTCGAATCAACTTGTATTTCAATTTAATTAGTTTAATTCAACAAGTTTTCTATTTATAAATATGAGGATATGTTTGGTATTGTTTCTTCTTTGTTTTGTTGAGGCTGCTTCTGAATCTCTTGACTATGGCTATTGTCTAGGTAGTCATTGCCCATTTATACTATGCGTGAGCAGACTGACAATAGAAGTACATGTAGCCGTAGCAGTCCTTCTGATTTGAAAGTCACATGCATGTTGAAAAAGGCACACCTGGATTTTTCTAGACGTGTACATTTTTAAGGCGTGTGAATTTTCAAGGCGTGTGATTCTGTAGTCCAACCAGGCTGAGACTAAACAATACTTGGAATTTTGTTAATAATATTTATTTTGGCAAGTTTACAGGAAAGCCCTTTTATGACATACTTTTTTTTCACTAATTATGTAGTATAATTATGCCGTAAATGTATGCCGAGGTGTGCGGTACAGTGGGATTCAGGCGTGGGATTATTAGTACTTCTTAGGAAGCTTTTAGGAGTGCGATGGTGTGGGGTGCGATAGCACGCTTCAAATCAGGACTGCCATAGCTCTGGTAGCCCGTTTTGCATACGGTCTTAGTCCCATCCAAGCCTTTGTTGGCAATGGCCAATATAAAAATCAGGTTTATTGAGTTGACCATTGACTTCTCTAATAACCCTAGCAGTAGCAGTTCTATAAATCCCCCAATTTTATTAGAAATTTGTAAACACCCTTGGGAGTTGGGGTTAACGATGACTGTTTTTTCTTGTTTTTCTGTGATCAGTTTAATGCCGTGAGGGAGGCACTAAACGAGGAGTTTGAGACAGGCCAGGTGGAGATTGTAAGTATAGTAACCATGGTAACAGTAAAGATAAATCAAATTATTATATTGAACTAAAAGGTAAAATATTTCTTTTCCAGCTTTTTAAAAAGTAACCAACCAAAATACTGTTATTATGTCAGTTTTGGAGAGAATTACAAAAAGATGTCCATTCCAAAGATGCGTCTCAGAAACACACTTTTGGACATTTCCGCGAATAGTGTGTTCAAGTGTTCGAACGATGCACACGCACACGCGCTATAATTGGTCTATTCAGTGTGTGACACGCGAGTAGATGCAATCGGCTGGATGAGAATGCATATTGTGGTCTCAAATTGTGGCCTGGACAATTTTGAATTGAAATCGAAATCTTAGAATATTACAATGTATTACATTGTATATCATTCACAGAGCTAAAACTTCACAAGGTTAGTTGTCAAACACCTTTCTGTATTTGTTGAGTATTTTTGCTGCAGTAAAGTCTTGAGTCACTGTTACTGTTAGACTCTGCAGGGAAGTCCTGGGAACCATTAGAAGGTTAGGGCTAAAGAGCAAAATGAAACAATATGACATTCCATTTCCAGCAGATGTTTGGCGTACATCTTCAGCAATTGCTCTTAATTTTGTGTATGCCAATATGCCAGCTTATTGGAGGAGAAGTTGAATCATTGATAGTCAAAGATCGTCATAAACTTTTGTAACTTTTGCTTGTTTTGTACACATAGGTTGGTGAAACTACCAAAAATGTGTCTGGTTATCTGGAGGTCACCGTCAATGGTCAGCTGGTTCACTCCAAGAAGGTGAGTAGTTATCAGTTTGATGGTCATTGTTGTTGCACATTATCCCTCCTGATAGAACTTGTCACAAACTGTGACAATTCTATCCACCACATCTCCCTTAGCATACAGGCTGGTCACCAACTGCCTGAACCCCTATGGAATAAACCACATAACTGTCAAAACCAGGAGCCATTTGCATAGAGCTGCCTAAAGGTAGGATACACCATTGGTAATTGTTTGAATTATCATGAATAGGTGGATTTGGGGGTTGTTTTTTATTTTAAATATTGTTTAACTGACGTGTCCGAAGTTTTACAATCATGGCTACTGAGAAAATCAAGAAAAACAGCGTTCGTTTTCAACTGGCATCAGACAGTGGTTCTTATGATGTTCTTTTTTTTTTCGCAATTGCCGTCCGACGATCGTGATATTTAAATTTTTTAATTCAATTTTTTTGAACAAATAACCCAGGGAGACTCTGTTGAACTCGTTGAGGTTCAGGGCAGCAAAGCATGAGACTTATACAAATGTTAGAGCTTGGGGGAATGCACAGGCATTTATTCGTGGGTGAGCTCACCCATTGTCACAGCACAGTTCCTGGTCAACTGTAAGTGTACATGTGTACACCTGTGTGGAGTTTGGCAGGTTTAGTAATGCTGAGTTCAGTACCAATAATTACTATACCTGTGCGCAGTTGTTGAAGTTTGTTAGGTTTGGTATGCTCTCCAGTACGAGAGCCTAGGGAGTTAGGGTTAAAGGGAATGTACATCATTTGCTTTTGCTGTAACTTTCAGAAAAGGATGGAAACAGGGATTAGTAATAGTAGGTTTTTGAAAAATATTGTTACACTGCAGTGTAACAATATTTTTTCAAAAACCTACTATTACTAATCCCTGTTTCCATCCTTTTCTGAAAGTTACAGCAAAAGCAAATGATGTACATTCGTGCAGCTGCACTGACTTTAAATATTTGACATTTTGGGTTTGTAGATCTTTTATAGAAAAATGAAAAAGAAAACCAATTATGTTATTGTAGTCAGGTACCGGTACCCTGGCCCCTTTTAAGATGAGGGCAGAGCAATTTTTAGACGTTCTTGTATTGTAAGTTCCGAGAATCAGTTGTACCCCTTCATATGTGTGTGATTGCAAAGAAAGTCTGGAATAAATAAATAAATATACAAAATTAGAAGCAGTTTTGAAAAAAGGCAGTTTTTCGAATGCTGGTCAGCCAATCATTGTTTGAAATTGATGCAAAATACCACTGTACTTGGAAATGTCAGCACACCAGCAGCCATTATTATACAGGATACTGCATTCTGTGGTATAACTGCATTTCCGGGATATGCAAGAGTGAACCTTTTGTGCATGCATTGTTACTGAAGTAAATCCAGGGACTTCCAGTACTGACCTCATATCCACCAATGTCAGTCAAGGCCCGGTGCCCTCAGTTAGGCCAAACAAAATAAATGATGTGTTTAAGGTAACGATCCTAAAAAGAAATCCAAGTAGGTAGATAGGGAAATACTTTTATTTTGTAAGTTTTGTGTAGAAGGAATAGTATGTGTACCTTTTGCAACTATCAAAAAAGTGACCAACCAACTTATTGTTCTCATCTTAATTGATGTTAAGATATTACAGGTAGGATACACCATTGATTAACATTCTTTTTTTAACCGGTGTCGGGCAATTATTATTTTTCGTAATTTTTTTCCGTGATCGCCGAACGGGGATCTCGATAGTTTGTTTGTATATATTTTAATTTTTTGGAACAATTGCAGGATATTTAGCGGAATCATTTTGTTGGATGCCTGGATTAATTAATTACTTTCAAAAAGTTATTTCTTAATAATTTGGTAGTAAAAAAGAAATCTGCATCGGTGTATCCTACTTTTAATGACTCTAAACTCCCTATGAAATTCTTCCTTCTGGCATGCGAGCAAGGCCGGAAATGCGTTGGTGTGCTTCATGGTACCATCGGCCTGAACCCGCCTCGGATTGAGTTTCGTTTAAAATAGTCCCGCGTCTCGGCTTGGTAATGTTAAAATAATCTCGTCACGAACTGGTTAACTTATATTTAGCTTCCTGGCCATGTAGATGCCAGCCTTGGGCAGTGTTTCAGATATTGCCTGTGTGTCTGTTTAGGAAACTGGCATTGCAGGCCTTCATTTTAATAAATCTGAGGAGAGCTGTGCATCGCTCTCCTTAAATCAAAAGGTGAATTAAGGAGAGTGATTTTAAAATCGCTCTCCTTAAATCAAAACAATGAATTAAGGAGAGTGATTTGCTCTCGCTAACAAAACGCAAGTTTAAAGACCCTGGACACTATCTGTAGTTACTCAAAATGACAACCAAAGGTGTCTATGCCTTTAATAAACACATACTCAAGAAAAGGAACACAACATTCACCAGTAGTTCAACTTTTGGTTAAGAGAATGATGGCGCTTTCCCATCCAGTGACATTTCTCTCTCTGTGACTTGTATGGCTTAATTAAACGCGAATTAGTCTATGCCCGTTATGTCCGAAATAAATGGAATGGGCGAACACGAAAGACTAGATGACCGTTGTTGGTATAAGATAAATCTGATGTGATTTTATTTGGGGGTGCAAGGAGAGAATTGTAATCGCAATTTTTTTTTTTTTTGCTCTTGTTAAAAATGTAAGGAGCGCTTTTTTTTGCTCTCCTTAAAAAATTTAAGGAGCGCGGAGGAGCGCGAGCGCGATCGCGCTCCTTTAAAATGAAGGCCTGCATTGACATCATGAACTTATACTTAAACCTGGTTGATTTCCTTAGTAGAAGGTGGCTAGGTTAAGGGTTATTTTTAATTTTATATTATAAAATCCGGTATTGAAACCAAGGATCCCTCCAAAGTGCCCTAGGCACTGTAGCTTGTAAGCCTGAAGAAACATGTAGACAGAATTTAATGAAAAGGTACAGTTTTAGATGTAGGAGAAAACCCCAGAGGGATATTCTAGAGAAACCCACAGAGTCAGACAGGGTCTGAAAACCCAATCCACATATTGGCTTAGGTGGGATTCAAACCCGGGTCACAGCGGTGGAAGGCGAGGAAAGAACTGCTACTTCAACCTGACTGCCCATTGAAAGAGAGAAAGTGCTTGATGTTTACAAATACACGTAGTACAACAATTGTCATATTTGCTGTTCTAGAACGGAGATGGCTACATTGACAACGATGCTAAGATGCAGAAGATATTTGCTGCTGTGAAAGCCGCCTTATAGGCGTCAAGATGGCCACAGCTACGCCAGAAGTAAGTAAACTCGGCCCCGTAACCTACATGGGTCGGCGGAACATGTACTACATGTAGGTTATACTTTAAATGTAGTGCTTATACAGTGCGAGTCAAAAAGAAAGTATTTTTTGTTTCCTGTACAAAAACCCATCATAATTGATGCACCAGTAAGGTATACTTGATAGAGCATGTTCTTCCCAACATCTTAAAACAAACAATTATTGAAATTGGTCCTTGCTATCCAGAGCTGTGCCTGTTTAACCAAAAGACAATTTTTAATAGGTGTCTATAGAATGATAAGATGCTTAAACAAATTAAAACCATTCAGCTGAGCGAGTCCCAGAAATGTCACATCTGCATTCATATTTAACCCTTTAAAGGTTATACGCAGACCTTTCGAGGAGAATTGCTGTTTAATAGTTTAAAATGTGCCTTGGTGTGTAAGTAACAAGACCAGGGGTAATAAAATGGTATAAAATGACATAGGTGTCTATGGAATGATAAGATGCTTAAACAAATTAAAACCATTCAGCTGAGCGAGTCCCAGAAATGTCACATCTGCATTCATATTTAACCCTTTAAAGGTTATACGCAGACCTTTCGAGGAGAATTGCTGTTTAATAGTTTAAAATGTGCCTTGGTGTGTAAGTAACAAGACCAGGGGTGATAAAATGGTATAAAATGACATTAATTGAGGGTTAATCACCGTAAATGTAATTGGCCCCCTCATTAACATGTTCAAACACTGACAAATGGTGGCGCTGTTCGTGACGAACATTCGGCAACCCCCCAAAAGAAACAAAATTATAGTCTGGTACCTGACAATATGTCTGGACACTAGATAAGCCCCGTACGATGCCGCTTCACGGCGTGCGTGCAGCATGCGATCCGCGTACGTAAATGCATGTACGATGTACATGTACATGTGCACCCCCACATGCGAGATGCCATGCACGCGGGTACGCACGCAGCCGGTTTTTGTTCAGACATGGCGAGTAAAGGCGACAGGCCGGGGAGCGCATGGTACACAGAATCGGACGAAATATCCGCAGTATCATCAGGTCCTACATCTGAAGAAGATATTCCACTTGACAATTCCTTTGACAATAACTTGAGTCGACCACATCGACTGAATGATTTTGCATTGATACGCGTGGCACATGATGCATGCATGCACGGGCACGCTGGTCGCGACGTCGAAGTCTTCCCGAACATACGTCACAATTATGCAAATTTTACATGTTAATAAGCTACCATTCTAGGGGCGGGGCCGGTCCCCCAAAGCACTTTATTATTATTTTTCTCATATTAATTACCCAAAAATATAACTTTTATAAACTGAAAATCACTCAAATAGTTATAATCTTTCATTTAAACTAATAAAAACCACATTTCTAGGACCCTTTAAACTCAGGCCTTTTTTTAAAGATTTTGTACGTGTTGCTAGTTTGTATATACAAATATCATTTACAGTGTACAAATCCCATATAATTATGTATCATTGAAAAGCTTACAAATAGGGCTATATTTTTGGGGGAATATTTGGACCCCCAGGAGCTTTTAAGGGACTTATAAGTCAGATGTAGCGCGGGGCTGAGTGCAAAGGGTTAAAGTAATTTAAACAGTTGAATGGTCCGCAAAAAAATAATGAACTCCAAACAGTGCTCCAAGTTTGAGCGAAGACTGAAATATTATTTTATTCTGATATTTTGTTTTTTTAATCAGGAATAAATCAAGCCTGTTTTTGAAATCAGAATGCTGAGCAATGTATGTTCGTTCAGCATGCCATGAACAGTTATTGAAAAGTGGTCGTTTGGTAAAACAAGTACAGCTCTTGATAGCAAGGACCAATCTCAGTATTTGTTCTTCTTCTGATGTTGGGAAGAACATGATTTATCAACACATATCTTTCATACTGGAGAATCAAATACAATTTTTTTTGTATCGACTCGCACTGTACAGTAAAAAAAAAAAAGGGCACTCAATAGAGCACACCTGCCCAAACAGAAACAGAAAACACGGCCTGCATAAATAGATAGGGTGCCAAGGAAATGGTTCAGCATAACGACCTCTCTGCCAATGTTACCAACACAAAATCATACAAAGTGATCCAGATTCAAGATCAATCTGAAAAGTTAATGAAATCATCACTGACCCATATGCTATCTACTCGACAAGTTTGGTTAAAATCCCTCTATTAGTTTTCTGTATTCCTGGTGACAAACAAACAAACACCCCTACAAACAAATAAATAAATGCCCCTACAAACAAATAAATAAATGCCGGCATAATAACCTCCCTGGCAGAGGTAATAATGCTAGTAGAATAGTAGATATGAGGTATTCAGCTAATATGCTACAGTTTGTACTGTACCCGAATCCACATTTTGACCTCCCACAGCTGTACAATCACTGGCCTGGGACCATCAGTATTGAACTGAGGGGCTATTTTTGTGAACAAAGTAAAAATGCAGTTATGCAATTCAATGCAGGGCTAACCAGCATTAAAAAGCAAATGTAAGCACCTGTTTTACTACTTGCATGTACAGTAGTTGAATTGAAAGATCCATCTTTCCTCTTTATGCAGATTAACTCTGCCCTCGTTAACATAATTATGGCATTCACAGCATGCCTAATCAGTATGTGATCTAGACTGTCCCACCTGATAATGTCAACTTGTACAATTATGCGACTCTGGAGTTTTTAGCTTGCCCTACCTTTATGAAATTGTTTTACGTTAAACCCTTCTGACCCTAGGTGTGCCAATGTCTAACTCCCAGCGTATTGGTATTTGGATGGTCCACGACCGAACCACGTCCTATCCCTTTTAATGGGTCTTGATTTTCCCAACTGCAATTTTGCCCAAACAAAAGAATATGCTTCTAGTTAATACCGTTGGGTTTAATTTTCTCCACCTTGTATTTTTGTTTTTGCCAGCCAAATGGACTCGACATTTCAAAGTGGATTGACCTGTTTATGATGAGACAAGCTTAAACGTGACTAACCCTCACAAGGCTTGTCCCTGATGCTGTACTAGGAACATCCGCTGGGACCTGTCGACTGGAGTTTGGTTCTGGAATAAATACAGTTTAATTTTACTACATAGTTTAGCACTAAAACATGTTAATTTTTCTTGATTGTATGCCTACAGCTTAGAAAGTATCATGATAAACTTGGTAGAGTAAATTTCACTTGCACCCGGTCGTAGTGTAGATTTCTGTATGTGTGTGCATTTGTATTGACCGGCAATCGTGGTCGTCGGACAAAAGAATTGGGAGGCAAACAATGGGTCCACGATTGAAGCAATGTCCACGATCTCAACTCGTGTACAAATCCTTTGGCGATCATCCAAAAACGTTAGAGTACAAACATAAGAGGTAAGACGGTCGGACAATGCCCCGTCGACGATTGCCGGTCCATACATGACTGTGTTTGTGTGTAATTGCATGTACATATCTGTGTGTCATTTTGGTTAACGTTTTTGAAAAAGTGGTCTTGCATGCAAAGTGGAAGTCCAATTCCGATCAAACTTGGGTCATAGATGCAATAGTGTAAATTTTATATGCTGGTCTTGTTCAGTATTGAGCTCAAAGGTCATTTGAGGTCAAGTTGTAAAAAAGGCTGGAATTGTTAACATTGGTCTCATTTGAAAACTTGAAGTATTTTGCAATCAAACTTGTCTCATGCATGCAATGCTGTTGTCATCTGTGGACTTCACACCTCACTCTAACGTTTATAACTGTTCACCACATTTTTCGTCTACATTGCTATTGTCAGCTACTACTGTTTTACGCAAACTCATCATTTTTTTTGCTTTCGATAACTCCCTTTAATTTCCTTCCAATCCTTGGTTCTTCAACCCTTACCGATCTGTTTAATAACAAAAACAGGCGAGTCGTGTGTTCATAGAACATCTTGTTGTACATGTATTTGGCTTTAGCGAAGTTTCACATAAACCTTTAACCTCAGGAATAATACAATCTTATATCTAATATTGGAATATATTATATTTTTGTAGTGAAAAATAAGTAAACATATTAAGATATTCTTTGATGATAATGTTTGGTAAAGTTTAGCACTTTTGTTCCAAGCCTTTGTATCAAATCGAAATGTTCATTTTTGTTTAGCGTATTAGTCATTTGATTTCAAGCGAAATGTTCACAGGTTTTTTTGAGCCTGCAGTTGCTTCCAAACAGTTAAGTAAACTCGGAACTTGTTTAGTTTTGATTTTGTTTTGTTTTTAAAGACGAGCAACATTTAAACAAATATTAGTGTTGATTGTAATACATGTGCATATAGAGCTGCTTGAAGTAGAACAATTGTTTAAGCACAACAAAAGTGCTTAGTAAAATTCCCGACAATGGGCAGACTAGAGCATACCGGTTCTTTCCAGAACCACACATCTCACTGAAGAGTATTACCTTGGTGTTACCTTATTAAACCAACTTACCAGTCACAAATTCATTTGATATATTGTTTATGATTGGTATTTTAGCTGTTTTTAGCTTAGCATAACAATCACTTGTAATTTTGGCTCGTGACCTGACTTTTCTAAGCAAGGATGATTGTGCTGCAACAAATTTGTGTGCTTAACTATTCTAAAACATTAACCATGAAGTAGCATTCTGTTTTAATACTTATTTGATCAATACAAACAATTGGTTCAGCGTCCACTTATTTACAGTTTATTGTACATGTTTTTACATCAATTGTGATGAGATTATGAACGGTTATTCACAAGATATTGAACGTTAAGTGGCCTGCCCTCTAGCTAGTGCCATTGGGGTACGCCCATCCAGAATCTCAGGCAGGCGAGTAAAAAAGCGATTTTAATAAAACCTGGTCTTTGCCAAACTTGATTGTATACGATATTTAATTGTGCACGTCACGTATTATTTTGTACACGGTGCGCCCGCTAATATTAATAACGCCACGATTAATCCAGCTTCGTAAATTTGTTTGAGGGCGCTAGACAGAAGAAGTCCTCAACACCAGAATGCCGTGTGGACAGGGATCACTCCTGATTTCACGATAACTGGGAAGCGACGTTGTGGAATCACTCAATGAGATTACGACTTTTTAATCTTATAATACACAAATATACCACTAAAAACTGAGGTAAGTTTGCATTAATACAATTTCAAAGAGAACAAAGAAATTGGCAAGGCAGGACTCTAACCCGCGTCCTCCGGAAAACGGGACCGGTGCTCTACCGACAGCTATTTTGCCTTATGTTGGCGGTCTCCCAATATTGCCAGTACCGTTGTTTGAGGGCACTAGTCAGAAGTCATACACCAGAATGCGGTACAACCTGGGAAGCGACATACTGTGGGGATCACTCCATGAGGATGTGACTTTTGTTCTTATAATAACACTAAAGTGTGTGGATTGTCAGAAAATGTTTCATCCTCATTGTGTTGTGCTAACTCAGAAAAATGCCAAACCTTGGTACTGTACCGACTGTTGTGCACTTTGCGGTATCTGTGATGGTAAACGAAACACCATCGTGCAGCTAGCGATATGCGACAGTTGCGATAATTTGATCCATACTGAGTGATGCAACATTTATAATTCTGACTCGTGGATAGTAATTGTAGCGGGGTTTGTCCGTGATCTGTAGCGTTCTAAATTGCTCGGATTTCTTCTTCAGTGATATAATTGTGATATTCCAGTGTCAAATTTATTTGACATTTTGTCTGATGATTCGGGTGATGAGGTGAATAAAATCTCCACTTTTTGCTGGAATGATATAGAAACGAAGAAAAACAGATCTATAAACTATGTTCGTAGTCCCAAAGTTCGTCGTGGAATGTCAAAATGTTATGGACAAAACAAGCTGACATTGGAGTTATACAGTTAAACCTGCCTTCATCTGTGGTACATATTCTTGGCTCAAACCCGGCATCAACAGTACTGAAATCTTCCCTGATAAGTTTTAGTGCCAATGGGGTGGTGTATTCCAAGCAGTTGCAGGTGACTTGACTTGTAATGACCTAGATACGGATTTTGAGGTATAGAAAATACGTTTTGACCTCAAACAAATTGCAACCATTTTGTTTTCGCCACAATAAAGTCTTTACAAATTCAAGTGGTGGAAATAATGTCTAATTTGCATTAATCGTTATTCCCTGCCGCGTAATATACTTATTCCCATATTTAGTTTTCACAATATCCAAAATGCCTCGACATATAGACGACGACCACAACACAGGCCCTTTCTAGGACCTGCGTTGCTGGTTTTATCTTTCAATGTTGAAGGTTTCTCAACTGCTAAGCAAAACTTACTAGCAGAGCTGTGTAACAATATCCAGTGTGGTGTCCTCTGTTTGCAAGAGACACATCAAAGAAACAACAACATCCGTCCAACCATACCTGGTATGACTGGCCATTGAGCGTCCCCATCGGCAGTATATGGCAGTGCTGTATTTGTCAAGACTGGTTTAGTTGTAGAAGCAACGTCCTGCTCCGCAGACGACGACAGCTGATCTGGGTAGTGTTGAAGTAATTTCTGTCTACAAACCACCACCCGTAGCCTTCAAATTTCACCAACCTGTCCCCCATGTGCACAAAAAGCCGCAAATCATCATTGGAGACTTGAATAGTCATAGCACCCAATGGGGGTATAGAGAAATCAACAAGGATAGCGAAGCCGTGGAAGAATGGATGGACACACACCAACCCAGTCTCATTCATGATCCCAAGCTCCCTCATTCGTTTCACAGTGCCCGCTGGAAACCTGGTTATAACACAGATCTCGCCATAGTGACCAGCAACATTGCAGGCATGCGCCAGAAGTTTGTGATGAATTTCATACCACAAAGTCAACATATCAGGCCATCAGTAGGAAACTACGACCAATTCACTCGGCTATAGTTAGGAACACTGCTAGAAGACACATCCCCCAAGGTTGCAGAGTAGAGTACATCCCTGGACTCTCAAAGCGCGAGTTCTGAGCTTTACGAGGAATATGTCGCCATGTTTGAGACAGATCCTTTCTCCAACGAAACAACTTCTAAAGGAAAGAAAGTGATGGAAAGTATCTCTCGAGCGCCGCAAGACCTGGAGTGCAATGATTGAATCAACAGACATGTCAAAGAACAGCAAAAAAGCATGGTCGACTATTCGCAAACTTAGAGGTGAGTCCAAAGCAGCTTCTCAGCACACCAACTGCTTCTGAATGGTAAAAATGGAAAAAAGGAGAAGAAGATCAAGCTAAACCGAACAAAGTACAGCAAGGACCATGGTTTTACACGACCCTTCACCATGGAAGAGCTGGAAGCAGGAATCTCTACTTCGAAACCAGTAAAAGCGATTGGCTTAGATAACACCTCAACTGAGCAGATATAAAACTTTGGACCTGAAGCAAAGAAGTGGCTTCTGCAGCTGTACAATCAGTCTCTGACAACAAACAAACTTCCTAAGATCTGGAAGAAAGCTCATGTGATAGCACTCCTGAAACCCTGGGAAGATCAATCTCTTTCAAAGAGCTGCTGCCGCCCGATCTCACTCCTCAGTCACACACACAAGCTCTTTGAACGCTTGATACTCAACAGAGCTGCACCAGTTATCGATGAGCGCCTCATTCCTGAGCAAGCCGGTTTCCGCCCTGGCAAGTCAACGACTAGCCAAGTTTTCAACCTCACCCAGTGTATCAAAGATGATTGTGAGAAAGGAATGGTGACTGGTGTTGTGTTCGTCGATCTGTCAGCAGCCTACGATACAGTCAATCACCGATGCCTTCTCCACAAGATCTTGGAGCTAACTAAGGATATCCGGTTAACAGAACTGATCAAAAGTATGCTTGCAAACAGATTCTTCTTTGTTGAGCTGGAAGGGAAGAAGGGTAGATGGCGCAGACTTAAGAATGATCTTCCATAGGGGAGTGTGCTTGCACCACTCCTATTCAACATATATACGAATGACCAACCAATTCAAGGAGTGAAGACACTAAACGATTCATGCAGACGACCTTGGTTTTGGAGTGCAATATGTGGACTTCACAGTTGTGGAAGAACGACTCTCCAAAGCTCTGGATGAACTGACGCCATATAGAAAACCACCTGCGAGCCAACCCATAAAAGACACAGGTATGTGCCTTCCGTCTGCGCAACCGTGAATCAAAGAGTCAACTTAAGGTTAATTGGTCTGGTATGCTCTTGAACAGCTGCGAGTACCCCGTTTACTTGGGAGTTACTCTAGATCAATGTCTCTCCTATAAGAATCATGAGAAGGCGAAGATGAAAGTCAGTTCAAGAAACAACATCTTGAGCAAGCTCACCAGCACAAGCTGGGGTGCCAGTCATCATACCCTCAGGTCAACTGCATTAGCTCTATGCTACTCAACAGCAGAGTATTCATGTCCCGTATGGGAGAGATCCTGTCATGCAAAGAAGATGGATCCAGCCCTTAATGCTAGCTGTCGCCTGATAACAGGCTGTCTTAGAGCAACACCCACTGAGAGCCTATATAATCTAGCAGGCATATCACCGTCAGATGTGAGACGTAAGGTAGCAAGCATGAAAGAACGGCTGCGCCAAGTTACTGATGAGAGGCACCTTGTGTCCGGCCATGTTCCTACAGACAGTCGCCTGAAATCCAGATCTAGTTTCATCAGCAGTGTGGGTCCACTTGAAACATCTGCTAATAGTAAAAGAGTCGAAATGTAGGGAGAGAGGCCCGCCAGTCACCCACCAACTATGACTTATCCTGTTGGTGAAGAACTACCACCTGGTGCAGACTCAAGTTGGGTTAAATGGAAATGCCTCAACAGGTTAAGGTCTGGTGTAGGAAGTTTGTAAAGTCAATCTCTGTAAATGGGGATATCTTATAACAATGCAGACGTAACCTGTGATTGTGGTACAGCACCACAAACTTACTGTGCTGCTCTAAAGAATGCACGGCTACCGACCTAGCAGATTATAAAGAGAATGCTCAAAAATGTGTACAGCACAGGCTGATACACATTTGATACTGTGCTGTGGACACGCCAAGAAGTTGGAAAGGTTATTTTGGTGATTCTACTTATATCCCTACTATAATCGATTGGTTACTAGTGTCATTGACAAGCCTGCAAACAGCATTCTTCAGGTTCATGATTTCCAGTATTTACATTACAATTATTGATCAACCATGCATGCCCTGACGTAGACGTTATTGTTGGCGGTGGCGTGATCTTTTTTTCCATTCCTCGACGCCATTGTGTGAATACATGTACTTCCTGATTTTCGTAGTGGACTACAATGGCTACCAAACGGTAAGTTACAGACTTATGCATCTGTAATTGCTTCGAGAACCCCTGGGCTGACCCAGGTTTTATGTCAGAGTTTAGTTACGGTTTGTTTAAGCCCCAGGGTGGGGATTTGTTGTCACCCATGAGCACTTTTACCTTTTAACTGGGGCCCTAATACTAATGGAACTCCTATTTTTCGAATTTTTGATTTACTTTATGTCGTACTAGGTCTCCACGCCAAACAATAAACAATATGCAAAGTTTCTTAATTGCAGCACAAACAAATCACTAAAACCACGACAATACCCAACAAAATACCTCAAAATCGCCTAAATAGCGTTCCATTATAATTATGTTCAAGATCAACTCCCGGGGCTTCGGGGTACTCGGATCCGGAGGGAGGGAGGGAGGGAGGGAGGGAGGGAGGGTGGGGGGGGGGGGGGGGGGGGGGGCACGTTCCCCCCAGGCAAACTGAGTTTTTTAAAAACGGGTGGTGGGGGGAAAGAAAGGGAGGAGGATCAATTTGGAGGATCTGCTGTCTAATTGTTTGCATAAAATAATACTGACAAAAGAGGGTTATCAATCCATGGAATCCCAGTTTGCGACCCGCACCCGTTCAATTTCTCCATTCACATGGAGCCCTCTCAGGGTCTATACTGTACTCGCAGCTGTTGAGCGAGGCCGGACATTGGTGTTATCCGCAGAAGACAACCTGATCCCGCCTGGCGCGCATCTAGCTGCTCGTTGGAGGTGGCTCCGCCAACCAACGTATGATGCTCAGACTACCTGGCTTTAAGGTTCGATAAATAATTCCGCGCCTGGTGGACATGTGGTCACTGAATTTGCAGTAATGTCCTTTTCATTGCCGATTACCCTTTTATTGCAGTGTATCGTATGTTAATGTTTATGTTGTTCTCGACCTTGTGTAAAAATGTTACTGGTTGGTTTGTCCATGGAGCTATGGTTTGTCTAACCCAAGCTATGACATTGTCCGAAAGCTCATCTTTTTGGCGACAGTTTTGCTGAATATTTTTTATTTATATATTCTCGCATGTTCCAGTTGTGTGTGTGCCCCACATTCATAATTATATAAATTTATATATTTCTATATATTCTCCATTGTAATCTTCATAATTCTTCAGTTTATCTTCATATAATCTTGAAAACTGTTGCTAAAAAACTCAGAGGAAAGTGACCAGGAATCGCCTCAGATTGCACCACAAAGCATATAGAATCAACATTTCACAGGGCCCTTAAGCGGGCCCCGGACCTCCCGCTTCGAGCTCGCATTTTCCAGTTTTGGGTGCGCCTCACATTTATACACATGTATATATATTCTACATTACAATCTCCATAATTCTCTATTTTATCTCCGTATAATTTTTAGAACCTTTGCTAAAAAACTCCATGAATGGCCTCTGGTTTAACCTCGTACCCATGGCTACGATCTTGCTGGGCCATGTTTTCCCATCATGCCTTGCGCGATCTTCCCTGTCAATATTGTGTCAATATATATGTCAATATTGGCCGATATATGTATACAAATGAGTTTTTGATAATACTCCTATCACACGGACACATGTCACTTTGGGAATAGTTTTATTGTGATCCTTGACCCTCAAAACATGGGTCTAGACACCTTCTTTATTAAGTAGAAAGCTTGACGAGTATAAACCATATGCTTTCATATTTTATAGTAAATATTGTGGAGCTGAGCTGTTTAAAGTTTTATGTTCATAGAAGCTGGAAAAAACAAGAAAAAAAGTGCTGTTCTTGCAGTCTGGTTCCGTGCCTTTCTTCAGACGAATTCAATAAACAGTGTTTGAAAATAGTTAGGTTTTTACAACGATGGCCCGCTGGCAATTGTTTAAAATTGATAGAAAATTTAATTAACATCAAGTGTCGTGATTTCACAGGATGCTTGAGAATGTTATTCACTTACAGTCAAGTAAGGAATTTCATGATAATTCAGTAGTTTTGTTTTTGATGTTTGCAAATGGTGTATACTACTTTTAAGTCCGAAATCTCATAGCGTACATCCAACTTGAATATCGCTTTGGATAAAAAAATCTCTCCCTGGTGCCCTCCATTTGAATGTTTGAATTGCACACTGTGCCGTCTTAATGGTGCACCCCAGACGCCCCCCCCCCCCCCCCTACAAATTCAACCCAATGCCGCTGTTTAGCCCATATACGTAAACTCTCAAGAAGTTGAATGCGTTTCTTGCTATAGCCATCAAGGAAATTATTTGGCAATTTTCTGAAACAATTTATTATTTAACCAAATTGTGTGTACTTTATGTGGGCCTACGAACAAAAGATGTCCACAGGATGCGGCGGGTAAGAGATTACGGACTGTGGACATGCACACGTCCACGGTCCGTTTTGCACTTTCTGAAAAAGAGCTTTTTAATTAGAGGAAAATGGTGTTATCTCTGGATGCGAGAAAAATAGTATTTAGCAAAGTTTTCTTAACTATATACACGAAAACAAATGAACGTCCACAGTATGTATGGAACGTACATGTATGTGTGCGCGTGGTTTTGTTTACTGTGTTCGTATAGCTATATGGGGGACTAGACGTTGAACAATAGGGTCAACGATATACAAACGTCTCCAATTGCCATTCGTATACAATTACGGGAAAAAAGAGTTTCCGAGTTAGGGTCTCTAATAATTGACGGCAAATACACATGTGTGTACATGTAGGTGTGCTAGATTTGTGCAAGTTCTTGATATTCTAAAAATAATATGCGAATTATGCGCATGTATATTGTATCCATGTATATTGTGTCCTGTGCCCCCCCCCCCCCCCCCCCCCCCCGCCCCCACGCCCCCCTTTTCCCTCCCCTTGCCTCTCTCATCCCGACACCCCCCTCCCACCCCAATATCGACACGAAATCGTTACCCATTGTTTAGAGTATTGTATCAGATGCCTATATAGTAGAGGTTTACCTGTTGATGGTTTTGTTTTGTAGAGTTAAATCTAACATTGCCATGGATACGGACGAAGAATCCCATTCGGGTCACCTAGATACACGCAGTAAACTTCTCGGACTCGGAGAAAAGGAGCCAGTGCTAGTGGAGCAGTCTTCATACTCAGGTGAAGATATACATTGTATAATTTAGATTAGAAAGATTAAAGATAAAGTTTCAAACCCCATCAGTCGATTTTACGAAACCTTACGTAATGTCGCAAGCTCAATTGCGCCACTACATTAGGACAGTTTCATGAAAGTCATTGACAGTGCGTAAGCCCGCGGCTTGCCTACCAATTATGGCGTAGCTTGCGCAGTCAATTTAAGTCGCGTAAGTTGTGGCGTAGCGACTGAAAATGACCAATTTTACCAGTAAATAGTGATTGTCGTGATTGTCGTGATTGTCATTACTCAACTTATCACGCTTGATAAATGACACTCGCAGCCTTGTGTATGTAGTAATTCTTTTGTTTAGCCCGTGACTAAAGAGTTGCCGCTTGATTCTGCAGAAAGTTTAACAAAACTATTTTCAAAATGGCGGGCGGAGAACTGGTAATTCGACGACATCATACACAAAGAGTCGTAAACGCCATATTATCCTCGTCTGAGATGTTTGCATTTAAAACATTGCGCAGCTACGCCACGTTTCGTGTAATCGATCGTAAGTTACGGCGAAGCTACATTCGCAACGCATTTGCTGCGTATTCCTACGCATGGCGTAAGCTACGCAAAATGTACCGTGAAATCAGATGCTGAACTATACTGAATTGAAATAGCAATATTTATTATAGTAACGCGAGAATGTATTTGTTTCTATATTCAAAGATACAGGTCCGTTGAAACCGAGGTCACATTTTAAGAGGTTCAAATTCGTTTCCAGCCGCGGCAATCTTCTTGGCGGCAGAAAATGGATGCTCAGGAAATCCTATTTACCTAAGGATTTCTCAGGTCTTCCACGTTGTATTGTTGCTACTCCATCAAATGACATTGTAGTGGCAGTGAGGCACCATGGTGTGATGGTGTACCACATCAACGGTTTTCTAAAAAAAGAAATAGCAATCGAAGGAGGTAAATGCAACAGCGTTTGTTTCGTTCAAAGGGTGTTAACATTAAAATGATCATGGACAATAAACTACCTACCCACAACAAATCACTGTGAAATGCATTCATTTATTCATTTATTCGTCCCTCCATTCATCCGTCTGTTCGTCCATTCATTATTTCTTTATTATTTTTTACTACATTTAAAAAAAAATAACAATAGAATGCTAGACATTGTGAAATTAGTTTTTAAAATTACAAACTAATTATGTCCAATCGTTTAAATTTTTATAAATACATGTGGAAGGGCCAAAAGCAAAGCTTGTCGAGTAGGGAGCTCCTTAGACACAGTGATATGAAAATACAGTTAAACTACACATACATGTAGACGATAACAAACCATTAACGCCAAATTAATATTCATATTGAGAAAAGTTGATAGAGATACTAGTAACCCATTGGAAAATTCAATCCGAGATTAAGTAAATGGACAATATATTCCTTTTAAATATATATTTAAATATAATGGGAGGCCACGAATGCCTTTCAGTGAGTTATGCAGAGAATTCCATAGCTTATAGGACCTTCATGTCTAATAGTTTACAATTACATACAATTGTGCAAAGATAAAGGGACTGAAAATGTTAGTTTTTTACCCAAAATGTATAAAATGGCCTATTTATAGAAAGGCCTATTTATAGAATGACCTATTTATAGAATGACATATGCACAGGTCCCCATTCCCCCCCAAATTAGCAAAATAACTGCAAAAACACATACACATACGTCGCACGAAGTGTGATTTGTTAAATGACGACAAATATAAGTTTTCCCTTGATTAAACTAGATTTTCCTGTCAGGGGTGTGCAATAAAATCGCAAAAAGTGTAATCTTGAAGCATCGGGGAAAAACTTGTTTTTCCTTTCATTGTATTTTTATAATTTAAATTTTATTTTTGATTTAAATTGGTTATAACACAGTTGTGAGGGGACTTTCAACTACACAGGATAGATTGGTGATAATAGAAAGATTAAGCCAACGTGTCCAACTGTACAAGATGAACGGCGAGCTAGAGTTTCAGTTCACCGTTGGGCATCCATGCAGTGTAGCAGTCAAAAAGGATGGGACCATCATAGTAGGTGATGACGCAAGGGACGTGTTGGTGGAGCACAGACCCAAAGATGGTGAGATCCTACGCACCATACAACTACCAATAGCACCTTTCTTCCTGGCTGTTGATAATGACGATAGAATCTTCACCAGTGACCGCCAAACTATACTCGTAGTTGACGGTGACAGTACCCGTGCTAAAGCCTTTCCCTTAAAATCGGCACCATCCGGGTTGGTTAGTCGATCGATGCTGGCCGGATTATGCTGCACCAAATCGGCCATCTTCGTGCTATGGAATGATGATGATGATGATGATATTGTATGGAATGTACGCCGGTACGACAACCGGGGGAACTTCGTTGATTGCATTGCAAAAGGCAGGGAAACGTTACGGATTCCCCCTTACTGGGGCTTTTCGAATCAATTGACAGTCACAGCCGATGAGCGACATATTGCAGTGCTAGCAGACGAGTTTGTTGAGATATACACAGGTATAGGTGACCACCGTCCTTTTTTATTTTTTAAGAATTTCAATTGAGTATTAAGGTTAACTACCCTCCCAGTGGTCCTAATACCGATGAATATCAAGACGATTCTTCTATTCATTTGTGTGTTCGTGTTTTATTTCAAGGTGTCGTTTAACACCTAACAGGTTTCCAGCACGCCACGAAGCCCAATGAGACAAGGGTGTTAATCCCCGGTATAAATCTCGGGTATATTATATCTCAAACTTTTGAACGGAGGATTAGCCAGAAAATACCCCCTCTCAGATTGTTGCGGTGTAAACAAAGAAATGCTGATTAGAACGAAGAACAAACACTACACATGCTTTAAATTCAATACAACGCTTTTATGTGGAGATAAAGTGCGGGTTTGTAGCTCCATGGTTAGATGTACGTCTGCATCATGACTGGTATACATGTAGGTGCTTCCCAGTACCTCTAGTGTGCCCCCCCCCCCCCCCCCGTTAATGGGTGACGTGAATTGTAAGGTCTTTTGATTAATTTGTTTGCTTGAAATGATGTGTACTGTCTTCATCAGCATGTTCTTCTTTACTGTTTTAATTGTTGATATAAGGTAAAAATGGACGAAGACTTTAAAGGGATCGTATACGTTTGGTAATTGGAACCCACCGCTTGCATGTTTCAATTATATATAGTTATAGATATATACCATAAACTAGCCTGTAAAAATTTCATTTCAAAAGGTGGTAGTGATTTTGAGATATTGCCGAAAATCTGGAGCGGTGGTGTCCGCGCAGGAAGAATAATCTGCATTGGAATACACACTCTGAGAAACGTCACTGCAGTAACGCTTCTCAGATTCAAATTTTTGGGTATAAAAAGTGATATCTTTTTCCATAAATGCAGTACTTCGAAGTCAAAAGTTTATAAAAAATGCTTTATAATATCCAAAGCTGCTGTACTTCTTACCAAGTAGTAGGTTTTTATTGCCATTAATTTTTGGAGTAATTACCAAACGTATACGATCCCTTTAACACGCAAGTAAAGTATATGCCTCAAGGAGACAACAGAGCCTATGTGGAGCAATCAGAACCAGGTGATGATGTACACAGAGTACAAATAATTTACCAAAGTCTCAAAAGAGGGGCTGCTCTTGCACCACATAACGACCGAGGGGCGAGACACAAAGGAGAACAAAGGAAACAAAAGACCCTCGGTCGGCGGTATGAATGGAAAAAATCGGTCCTCGATCGACGGTGCAAGCGCAAAGCAATGGGGATTGGGTATAAAAGGAAAACACAATATTGAGCCTCGATCGTTATGTGGTTCACGACTACATGTGTGATTATGTGATGCGATCTGGGAAAACTCTTCACATGGTTAAATTGTTGTGTACCTTGTGAATTATATGCAGCGCATGAGCCGCGGCACTGATGTAGCTTCACAGATGTATGTGAAATAAAACGCAGGGAATTTTTAGAGACGTTTCTCTTTTTTAAATGTTATTTGTTGCTTTGCTATTGTGGCCCTGAAGGGGCATCGAACATTTCTGCGCAATTTTCTGCGACATTGCACATTTTATCGCACAACTATGCGCAGAAATGAGCGATAAAAATGTGCGATGTTGCAGAAATCTGCGCAGAAATGTGCGACTGGTGGGGTGTGCTATGCCCTATCAGGGCCACCATACTTTGCAGTTTGGCAAAGATTATTACCAAGTACCATCTTTTGCAATTAGTGCAGGTAATATTGTATACATAACTATTAAATCCCGACCCGGACCCATTGAACCGAGAACCGAGCCAGGACTGCTGTGCTCGAATACGGCCCCTTTTTACGCCTAAAGCTAAATTGATCACTAAACAAAATAGTTACATAAGTTTATCATAATTATTTTCATTCTTATGTAACTATATCTAATAACTTATAAAATTCCCTTTCTCACTCAAAGAAAACACAACGGACATATGTGAGATTTGTGATGAGAGACGCGAGGCTATGTATCGCTGTGTGGACTGTGCACAGTACATCTGCACACACTGTCACAAGACACACTTGCGATTTACGGCTACATCACACCACACAGTGGCTACTTTGACGGGGAATACAACAGTGGAAAAAGTGGGAGTGACTGAAAGATCACTGAAAGATATGGTTCCAGCTAAAATAATGACAGCAGACATCAAAAGCCCTGAACAAGCTTTGGCCACTTCATCACAGGAGAAGCAGAAGTTTACACAGAACGTCACAACGACTGTGAAAAAAGAACAACGCGAGAAGGTGAGTCTTTTGTAGACCAATTATTGAATGCTCATCCGAAAGACAATCATGATATAGCCTATTAAGTTTATGATAACGTAAAGGCCTATAACTGTAAACGAATATTTTCAGGTATTTGGGAATACTTGATACCACCAGAGAAATGATTAAAAACGTTGTTCCTTTTGTTTTGAAATTTTAATAAAAGGACAAACTCTTTTCAGTGCAATTTCTGAGATAAATATTAATCCTCAGTATAAAACTAATGACATAATTGAACAAATAATATAAAATCATCACTATTTGTTGACTCAAATGGTGATTTGTTTTATTACAAAACTGAATATTTTGTTATTCATTATCAACTTATTTTAGGCCATTCAGGGAATCCATGTACAGATGTCGCAAGACCCGAGCCATCTCCAACTGGTGCTAGATAAAGCTAACCAGCTGGCGGAGGAGCTAACTGCAAGTGAGCGGTTGGCTAGCAGACTTCAGTTGCCCTACATCGCCATGGGTTACTTCAACGAGAAGGGTGGAAGCTTATCCCTGGAGGAGTATGGCGTGCACCTTACCATCCCAAGTGGTGCAATAGCTCAGGGTTTGACTCAGCAAGTCTACATCTATGTTGACCCTACTGCACCATCTAATGATGCGGTTTATCCTACAGAAGTCTCATTTTCACCGAACGTCGAGTGCGGCCCTGAAGGGCTGAGATTTGAAGAGAGCGTTGTGTTGTCCTTCCCTCACACCGCTGATGTAAAAAGTACCACATCTGAAACGTTAAAGCCCAGAATGTGTCAAGACAACGACTCGTCAGAAACATGGGAAGAGTTTGATGGAAACGCAGTGATAACCGAAGGCCGGGTGATTCTTCTCGTAGACCATTTTACAAGGTTTAAACTATCAAGCGGAGGCAAAAAACGGCTGCTGGTAGTGCCCTATGGAGATGTCTTCGACCCACGTCAAAGAAAATATCAATTTCGGGTCTACGTTTTGAACGACGACAAAAGAGCTAAAAAGGTGCGACACTAAGCCTTCTTTCGTCATCTGTACACTGCTCACTAGTTTCGTGTAAACATTGCTTTTGTGTTGATTGTCAAACGCAAACTTGCTCCATAGTCCAGGCAAAATACTTAATTTTGTTTTGTTGACCTCAAACAACATTTTTTTTTTAACCACAGTGCACTTCTATAAGGTCCCTAGAATAACATACTAAAAGTCTATGCACGCATTTACCTTGTCTCCAGATATCATCAAGTAGGCCTAGTCAGTATTGACGAGCTTCAAATTCACCAAGTTGCTTACTGGCACAGTTATCCTAATAAAACCTTATTGAAAATCATATGAACAATGATAACATTGTGATATTTAGCCCAGCAAACAAAAAACTGGGGGAAATGGTGAGTCCATAAATTGGACTAAAAGGGTTTCCTAAGGTGAGAGACTTGAACAAGTTCAATAAAATGATCCAAATTAAAGATTTGTGTTGCTTACAATAATCATATCTACGTTAAAATGTAATTTGGGAATTTCCTTGAACTTGTTCAAGTCTCCTATGTTAGGCAACTCTTTAACTACTTTTTCGCCTAATTTATAGACACACCTTTCCCCCCAGTTTGTGTTTGCTGGGCTAAATATCACAATGTTATCATTGTTCATATGATTTTTCATAAGGTTTTAATATGATAACTGTGCCAGTAAGCAACTCGGTAAATTTGAAGCTCACCAATACTGACTACATGTACTTGATGATATCTGGAGACAGTGTAATATGTGCACATTAAGGGTCACAAAGTTGTCATATTGGATAATTACTACGTTCTCATTATTATTCAGTCACTTTTTTTTATATGCTTTAGAAAATGTTATTGAAGTAGGGATATGTAAGAAGAATCACCAAAATAAACTTTTCAAACAAAATATATTTATATATATATATATATATATACCCAAATATAGGAATAAATATATTACGCTGCAGGGATTAACGATTTATGCAAATTAGTCATATTTCCACCACCTGAATTTTAAGAGACTTTTAATATGTCATTGTGGGACCTTTTAGAAATGCATTGTGGTGAAAAAAAAGGTTGCAATGTCGGCGCTCACAATCTTTCCCTCTTTCTCAAGAGCCACAATTCCAATGTACTTCTGCCTCAGCTTCTTAATGTAGGACCAATAAATTGTTGACCTTTAATATGTCATTGTGGGGACCTTTTAGAAATACATTGTTGTGAAATTTTTGTGGTTGCAATTTGTTTAAGGTCAAAACTTATTTTTCCTGGACTACCACGACTACCAGACAAGTGCAACTGCAAATAATGTTGTGTTTTGTTTTGTTGGATTAATTTTGTGACGCTTACAAAGTACATGTATACAAATGGTTACCTATAACCATTCAAGAATATTGCATTCTGGTTGATAAATACGGAGTGGATCGTGTCCATTACATCTAATTGTTAGACTTGTAATATTGATTATACCATTTTAACGCAGAGCGTGGAAAAAGATGAGGAGAAGTCAAACAAATTGGACGGTTTCAAGAACTTTTCTTGGAGTGAGGGTGACTTGGTTGTAAAGCTTTCAAAATTCCCGGTTGAGCGGTTTACAGTGTTGGAAGGAGAGACACAGGTTGGTTTTTATTAGCTGTCAGTATTATTTTCTAACTCTTTTATTTGATGATATTATCTCATGTTGAAACATTCATAACATGAGTTTGGACGCTGCTTGACCAACAGGCCATCTCCGGAAAACAAATAAAGGAGCATGCATCAAACTGCGTGACATTCACAATCCAGTTGCTAGTGTGGTGTGCAGGTGACTTTCTGTACTGTGCTGTAGAAACTTACCAGGACAGTGACGATGGAGATGCAAGAAAACAAAGCAAAGCTCAGCTGTCCATTTGTCCAGACGTGAGCAAACTATTTTCTTGGTTTCATACCAAATAATGGATAAGCTGTTGAATTATACAGCAGTCACCGTATACTTAGTCAATTCGTCGCTTCATTGTATACGAGACAATTTAGACAACATAGGCATCAACGAAAGAAGTGGTAATAAATAAAAATCCCTCAGACATGGATATATTTTGGAATAAATGTATATCCAATATTCAGGGTCACATTCTGATACCTCTCAGTTTTTTCGGACAGCGGTTAACGATCTATGTCTACCACATACAAATGCCTACTTTCCATGCAACTTCGAAATCTTATATAGACTATCAGAAGATGAACTTTTTCGTGTGTTTACAAGCATAATTTAAAGAGAACAAAAATGAATTTGTAACACATAATATTATGTTTGTGCATCTTTCTAGCAGATGACAATGCCCGTCCCAGGTACAACACGCAAGTGTTTGTCCGGTTGCCCTTCTGCGTGCAGTCAAACGGTCAGAATTCAGATTCTGTTTACAAACACAAAGTTATAGTAGTGATTATAGATCACAATCAAACGCGATAACAGCTAGGCCTATTCCAAAACTTTATCTTTATTTGTATTTATTTATTAGATAATTTATCAGGCAAAAAAACAATGTAACAATTAAACAATTCAACATTAAATTGCACCATGCAGGCCTGAAGGATTGCCTAAAAAGCTATACAAACTTATCGAGAGGCTCTCCAACTACAATTAGTACAATTTAGCACGAAACACATAACCAACAAAAACAAAGAACAACAAACAGACACACAAGCAATAAGCACTTACTTATTAATGCTTCAAATCCTCCATCTGATCTTACAAAACTAAAACGATATCATTATGTTGGTTAAAGCTAAATCGTAAATTTATTCAACTAAACATTTATTTTCCTTGGGTTTCTTCTTAGCTTGTTGGAGCTACGAGCCAAGGAACCAGCATGGCCGCCCAAAGAGTGACCCATCAAGTAAATATATAACTACAGTCAATGTTAACAATATAACAGTACAAATATAGCTACAGTGCATATTTGATTTTGTTTAGTTAATTATAGACCCAACAGCAACGACCTAACAATCAATGCTGTTATGACGTGTCGTGATTCAGGATGAGGTCATTAGTGGATTCTCCACACGGGAACCTATCGCAGTGGGTGACTACGTCGATTTGGAGGGAAACCCTTTTGTGGATACCTACCAGCAAGTGCTACCGCTCCTTCAAGCAATGCACGACTCCGGTAACAATTCAATACAACGTGGCACTGTAAACGGCGACACATTGGTGTGTATCATCAAGCCCGATGTAGAAAATACACCTGCTTTGTGTCACAAAATTACTCAAGAGATTTGCAGAGTAAGTGATGACATTAGGTAGGCTAATTACAAGTACACATTTAGTTTGCAAGAAAACGTGTAATGAAAGTCACATTTTACTGAAGAATGTAATTGTGATTTATGCTTTATTCACATTTTTATTTTAAAGGCGATTAATTAAAAGAAAACATAATAATTAATCTGTAGAATTAATAAAATTCAGTATCTCGATAATGCTTTTCTCGGAATAAATATGTCTCCAATGAATGATCTTTGTAGGTAACGAATTCAATGTGCTGGTATTTTCTCTTTTAGGCCAAAACGGAAGATGAGAAAATGTCTCGCAAGAAGGGTAATTAATATATTATTTTACGTGCAAACGACTTACCGCTTAGTTTGCTCATTAAACGACAAGTTTCATACCTGTGTTGAACTTTAAATGAAGATAATCGTTCAGATTATTAAATGCCAAGCCAGCTTTTGCATCTAACTCTAATCATATGTAATCAAAATTAACACACAAAAAACAATTGCGTATACATATACTCAAGAAAAACAGCAGGTTAAAAACAAAATCAGTCAACAATATTTCTGACGATTTAAACATGCCCCCAAGCACAGATTTTAAAATCACATCGATCCATTGGATAGCAACCCCACTAAGAGTTAAACCTTTGACACTTTCTTCGTCATTTTAACCCGCTAAAGTGTCAATTCTGAGCAGGAGTAAATTCTGAGCAAATTTTAGTTTACATTTTTAGAGTGTAAAATAATCCCCGAGTTCATTAAAGGTCGGTGGCGGTGTAAGTGGTATTGTTTAAGGGAAACTTTCAGGAATAACCGATCAATTATAAATTGTTACGATCCCTTGTTAATTTATACTAAAAATTGGTTGTGTTTACCAGTAACACGATTTATTTTATTATAATTCTTTCAGTCATTGATGATTCAACGCTTCGCACTTTGGCAAGCAAGCTCGATTCTAAATGGGAATGTCTCGCAACTTTTCTTGGTTTTGGCCTAAATGATATCTACAAATTCAAGAACGACAACCCACATGCTCTTGACAACCAGATTTTCCAAATGTTGATTAAGTGGCGAGACGAGGAATACATTAAAGAGCTTGTCAGGAAATTGAAGAAGTCTCTGAGAGGAGAAATTGCCGAAAAACTGCGAGGTAATATTCCATCACATTATGTCCAATGTGTAGAACAAATTGATGAATGTTTCCATTTGATGTCGTATAAATATTGTAGGTCCTATATGCTAAACGGGACTCTGCTAATGCTAGGTTCCCACTGTCGTGCGATCCGCTACGAACGCCACGATTGGCAATTCACAGCTGATCGTGGAATTGTTGTTTGCTTTTCTGAAATTTCACGTTTGGATGCGAGTCGATACGTTCTTGTACGATTTGGTGCGCTTGGATGCGATATAGTCACGATTGGTCAATTTCAGGTGACACGATGTGGTGTTTTGAACGATGTTTTGAACATGACCATCGACCTTGCTGCGACTGATTTTGCTGTGGCGATAACCCAAAACCTCTGCGACCAGTCGCACGCTTTGTACGATTTGCCCAGGATTGCAACATTTTCCGGTCGCAGCTAGGTCGTAACCTGGTCGCAAGCCCGGTGTGACTGGTCTTTTAGACCTCAAGAAGCTAAATATTCAGCAGGCGCCTTATTTGGCGTCTTTCGTAAACCATTGTTGTATTACAAAATATGGCGACCCGCCACTTGACCTATCAACGGCTTATTCACCTTTCTGATCAAAATAATGTCACAGGTTTTTTAAGTTGACCCTTTTGGTTGGAGCTTGGGATCGCTTTACAATTGCACGCTTGCGCCTAGATATATTAGACGGTTAGCGTGTATCTGCACACGGGCTTACACTGTACTACTACAGGGTGTCCAAGAAAAAAACTAATCTAAAATTGAGGATCAATTTGACCAAACACTGTGCCGTATGACTATAATCATTTGTATGCAATAAAGTAGGAGCAATTAAATGCTGTCAATTTTTACCTTGATGGCATTCCTCCAGTCATGCCTCACTGAACCCCATTGTTGTGAAAATGGTGAGTGGAAACCCAGTATTTGTTTACAGTTACGGGTATTGACATTAGGACCGTTTCCCAAACTCCAACTTCGTCTTTGTCTCAGGCTCCATTTATGTAGTTTAGCAATGTGCTGGAGCCGGAGTCGAAGCCGAAGACAGCTTGGTTTGAAAAACAGCCTATAGGCCATGCTTGGATGTCTTTACCCGGAATTGTCGCAAATGGGTTTTCACACACAAATCAAGGTATAATTTGTGTTTTGGGGGACACCCTGATTGTTTCCCGAATTCTTGTTTTTAGGCATTGATGATTCTTCACTTCGCATGGTGTCAAACGAGCTCGGTACCGATTGCGAGTTTCTGGCAACATCGCTCGGTTTCAACACTAACAACAACCGGGACAGTGTCCATCCGTATACAAGAGAGAAGGGCTTTCGAACGCTGGTTGATTGGCGGGACGAGCAGTTAACCCAAAGGGTGCAGGTCGATAAGCTCTGCAAGGAGTTGAAGAGGATTGAGCGAGAGCATCTCGCTGATGAAGTGCGAGGTACATATCTACAAACACCTCTTTTTTTAAGTATCAGCTGGTTTTTTACTCAAACAACATCTCCAAGTGTACTATTGACTTAATTCAACATGCATACACATCCATACTAAGATGGTTTGGTGTAGAACCTATGACCAGGCGCAATTTTCTTTATATTAAAAAGCAGAAACTTAAATTTGCTTAGTAAATAAAATGTCCACTAACCAGATGAGTTAAAATTCTTTGTTTTTGTTCAGCAGGTATTTCCTCATTAAGATTTCATCGCTTGTAGCAGCAGATCTAGTAAATCTTTTATTTTATATATTTGTTTCTCAGAGTGGATCAGGGACCCCGCCAAATCATGGAGCAAAGCCAAGCCAGTGGCGACTATGCATGATTGTGCCATTGATTGTGATCTAACAAGGCAGTTTAAAAGGAATATGCCCCAAATTGATACACCATAATGAGATACTGGCTCGATAAAGTAACCCCTGAAACTAAAAAGATACTAATTAGAAAGTTACTCGTTTATGTTAGGGGTTAAGAGTAACGATTGTAGAACATGAGAAACTGTGTTGAAAGGTTCTCGCTTTTATTGTAATTTAGTCTGCATCGAAAACACAAGTGAGGGGAGAGCTCCGCCACAAAGTCACCAACAACTTGCAGTAAACAGGCGGGATTAACTGTTTTACTATCCGTGTGATTTTAAAGGTAGGATACACCATTGGTAATTGCTCGAATTAGCGTGAATGGGTGGATTTGGGGGGCTGTGTTTTATAGTAAATATATATCGTTTATTAACATGACCTGTCCGATGTTTTCAACCGGCATTGGGCATCTTAGGTTATTCTTGTTTTTGTCGCGATCGCCGTCCGGCATCGTAATTTTTTTAATAAAATATCGATATCGATATCTCCAAATGTTGTATCCTCCTTCTAAAGTAACCGTGTGAATTTATAGTAATGAAAATTGAAGTCATCCGCGTGATTGACTGTTTCACAAAACGTGATTTTAAATACCGTGTGAATTTATAGTAAGGATAATTGAAAGTCATCCACTTGTGTGACTACATGTGTATGTATAACTATACTTTAGTGGTAAGTACTAAAAATAGAGTTAGCTACAAAGATAAAGTGAAAAGTGCCTTAATTCACCTCGTACAGTGTGATAGAAACCTGACCCATCCTTACAAATTCCAACATCATTATAAGGGCGTCCCTTTTTATTTCTGTGGTTCTCATTTTTGATCGATTCTATTTTGAGACTCGGACCCCCCAAAAAAACCTCTTTTTTTTATTATCGCCGACGCTATCCCCAGTCACCAAAAACATTTGCAAATTAAAACAAATGAATAGTAAATTCAAAAAAATCCGGCTGTGTTATTTGAAAGCTATTGAAAATGATTAGCTTATACGCAAAATATGGCGTACAACAACCTGTAGAATCCTTGAAGATGAAATGATGCAGATTATGTCGCCTCTTATATTATGATGCGTCTGTAGTATAGGCATACCTTACTGGTAAGTCACGACTGTCACTACATTTGAATTAAAGGGAACAAGTAGTTTACAATAACTTAAATACAGCCAAGTAACATTTTTGTGTAAGCACTAGTGCTTACTTTTGTGCTGTGCGTTGATAAGATGTTAGCTTCTTTTATCATCAATGTACGATTATAGAGCACTGTACTTGGCAAGCTCCATAGAGTTGTTTCGTGCAACCCGAAGCTTGTACTTCGTTTTTTTTATGAAACGTAATTGTTTAATTTGTAGATAGATTTATTACATAATGCTTGCAGTGAACAACATGTTATGCTTACATTTTGTACTAAACTTCTTTAAAATTGCATATGAGGAACAAAAGTGTTTAACAAACACCTTCCTTTGGGAAATAAACGTGTTTGTAATATTGCTGTAATTATGCATAACGCTACTTTGAAATCTGAATATATAGCCAACAAGTGACGTACATTAGCTACTGGTGGATATGCGCTTTATAAATACCTGTTATTAACTAATGTATACTGGACAAAACCAACCAACATTTATATTTTTAATACAATTTTCTAAAGCATATAAGTGACTGAATAATTATGAGAATATAGTAATTATCTAAAATGACAACTTCGTGACCCTATAAATGTGCGCACATTACACTGTCTCCAGATATCATCAAGTAGTCAGTATTGGTGAGCTTCAAATTCACCAAGTTGCTTACTGGCACAGTTATCATAATAAAACCTTATGGAAAACCATATGAACAATGATAACATTGTGATATTTAGCCCAGCAAACAAAAACTGATGTGTCCATAAATTGGGCGTAAAGGTAGTTACAGGGTTACCCAACATCATCCTGAGCCACGCAGAGTTTAACCCTGCGGACATTCGCAGCAACCAAACAAGTTGGCCAATACATGATATGAACGTCCACCCCTGGTAAAATGACAATTTCTACCACCTATACTTAATTGTATTAGCGTTTACGTAGCTTCTCAGTCTTTTATGTTTCTTATTCTGTATAATATATAATAGCAAAGCTTTATTTTACGTTCTATACGTTAATTTCTAAAAGAATTCCGATTGATTTAAATTTTTACATGGGAGGATGAACATTTGTGAGAACACCTCAGATGTATAAGCGAATGGACCAATATAAATGCGCGTTTGCGAAAGAACTTCGGGAGAATCGGGTGAAAAAGCCCGGATGTTTCGACAGATTAACTGATGATGGCTGACGTGTTTGTCGCATGCCTTTGTCTGTTTGTAACAAAGGCTCTGATTGGGCGCATGAATCATTGCGCTGTCCTAAAATGCATATCTAGTCCTAGTGCATAGTTATAACTGTATTGGGACCGACGCAGGTCACAATCTCGAAATTAGATACAGCAACTGTACACAACATGTTTTCAATCAAATATGTTATTTTTTTCTTTAAAAGCAATCAAATTTGATACACCAATCAAGCATGTCAATAAAGAGCATGTTCTCTCACTCATTTCGAAAAAAGAATTACCGAAAATATTCCATGTTATCAGAAATTATGCATGTGCATGTATTAGGCCTACTAATGGAAGCTGTTGAATTCAAATACAAAAGAGCTTTTAATAATTGAAATTAAGACTAAAAAACTTATTTGCATTGTCAGATTTTGTATTTATAATTGGAAACAAGTGAACACTTTTCCCCAAAAATATTAATGGCGATTTTTGTATTTTTGTTTTTTCGTAAGTCAATAAAATGTATAATCCCCGTACAAAAAAAATTCTTCAAATTCGGTCACTTTTTGTTTACTCGTCTAGTGCGTGTTTCGTGTCGATTAAAACAATTCCGAGTTGTAGATTGAACAATTTCACTTTGTTCGATCCTACTTTGTTCGACCCTGCTATAATTGTTGTATTTGTTTGTAGAAACAATTGAAGCATTTGAACAAAATCTAAATAGTTAATCTCACGTGCAGTCTCCAAACGTCTTTTAAAGGCTGTCTGGTTGGTTTTTTTTTCCTCAGCTACTGTCTTATTGCCTAATCGTTTTAACACGATTTTCGTGTTTTTCGAAAATGTTTAGCCTTACAAAACAATTTTACAACCGAATGGTGTTAAAACATGCATAAGGATTGTTTTCAATATTTTCATTAAACAATTATAATTGACACTGTACTTCAACCCGAACATATTGCCGCGAATGGCTATCCTAACTATTGAAGTCACCTCCCCACTAGACGTATTTTCATGTCGTAAATCCATGTCCTGTGAATGCGTAAGTTGTGATGGTGCAACAGTTGTGTCGTAATTTCTTTCGGTTGCACGAAAGGTGTCTTACACCACACGTAAGTCAGAATGCGTACGACAAGGAGGTTAGTACATGTCGTAAGACATCGATGGTGCAACCCATTTTCGTTCGTAACTTTAGTACAGCACTTAAGACCGTTGGTGCAACCGGCCCCAGGTTCTCGAGGACTGAAATAATGCCAACATTTCTGCTGTTTTTATGAAAGATTGTACTTGTAGATCCTTCGCTGCTAATTATTGGCCTGTTTCTCTTAACTCTGTGGTATGCAAAGTCATGGAGCACATCATTTAATTTATAGCCATGTAATTAAGTATTCCAAAAGGAATACTTAAATGTCACACAAAATGTCACACTATAGGGAGCCAATCAGCGATCGCAGAACTACGGTTATCAACACTACTAACTATGCGCACGCACGAAATTCATTTGTGAAGCAGCGCTAATTAGATAAGCAATGCTTTTCTGACAACCCTGTGTCGTGGCTCAGATCATACCTTAGTGATCGGATAAGCAGAGTTAAAGTGACTAATGATCTATCTGAACCCCAAGCACTTGACTTCGGCGTCCCACAGGGCTCTGTAATTGGCCCACAACTGTTCACATGTACACCAGTCTTATTGCTAACATCATCAAGCAGCATGAGGACGTGCAATTCCATTCCTATGCGGACGATGTACAACTGTTCATTGCGGTCGACCCTAGGAGTCCTGAATCCATCGAAGCTGGTCTTTCATCATTGTCAAAGTGCATCACTGACCTACAAAAGTGGATGGTTCACAACATGCTCAAACTTAATGGCAGCAAAACTCAGTTTTTGGTCGTCGGTAATCCTCGTGAACTTCCTCAACTTGCAAATATTTCTCTTCGAATAAACAACGCGATCATTGCACCTTCCATTACTGTTCGGAACCTTGGCGTGGAGTTTGACTCTGCTCTGAAGATGAACTATCATGTGTCTTCCCTCTGTCGCTTACTTCACTTCCATCTGCTCAATTTGGGACGCATCAGGCCATTCATCAACAAATCAACATGCGAGAAGGCAGTTCGAGCAGTCGTTACGTCAAGACTCGACTATTCTAACGCACTGCTCCACGGAATCTCATCATCTGACATTAAACGTCTTCAGCGTGTCCAAAACCGGGCTGCCAAACTGATTTTCAAGTGTGGTAAATATGACCACGTTACCCCACTCCTCCATCAACTCCACTGGCTCCCAGTCAATCAGCGAATTGTTTTTAAGATCCTCACCATTGTATACAAATGTCTCCACAATACCGCTCCTGCATACCTCACCAGTCTCATCAAGGCTTACCATCCGGGACGACCTGGCCTTCGCTCTGGTACAGACAGTACACTCTTGGCAGTTCCAAAGGTGCATTCTGCTGCTGGGGATCGTGCATTTTACGCGCATGCCCCGCGCCTTTGGAACCGCCTTCCTCATCAAATCCGTTCCGCAGAGTCACTGGAAGTCTTCAAGACACATCTCAAAACTTTCCTGTTCAATAGTTGATTGCTCAGGACCAACTGCCTTTCCAATTATCAGTGCCTTTATTTATTCGCTCATTGTTTAGTTTATTGTTAAGCGCTGTGATACTTAGTGTAAGAGCGCTCTATAAATGCCCGTTATTATTATTATTATTATTATTATTATTAATGCAGGCCGGCGAGACCGCTAAATGGGTAGATGACTGCGTGAAGAAGCTACGCATATTCAAATGGTCGATTTTGTATGAAAAGATCACGCCCCAAATAACGAAATTTGCAAAGACGGATGCCAGAGGAAGGCCGTGTCCGAAACGGGTGTCTAGAGCTACAGCTACGGCTATTGTCTGCGTCGGCCATTTTGTAGCGCTGTCCGAAATCCCATCTAGAGCTACAGCTACGGCTACAACGTCACAAAAATATAGCCGTAAAAGACGTTGTCGAGCTCAGGCAAAACAAAATGGCGGCAGCACTTACGTTAATTTTGGAGCAAATTTTCGTTTATTTTTCAATGATAGTGCAGATCGACAAATACATCAATATCTTCAGGTATTTCGACTGGCTAGTAAAAAAACATTGCGTAACATCTAGCAGACGATAATTGTTGTAAATTCTTACATCGTAATTTTGCAAACACTAATTCAAGCATCGATTGGGGGTGCAATAACTAGCCGTAGGCTCTACCGTAGCCACATCCGAATTCCATTTGCCTTAGCGCCTACGTAGACGTAGCTGTAACTGTAGACGTAGACCTCAGCTCTAGACACTCGTTTCGAACACGGTCTAAGAGAGCAGGACTGATCGTGTCGTTAGCGCTATAGCGGGCGCACTGCGTGAGAAGAATAGGCCACGTAGGCCTACACAATTAAATATCGAATATATTCGTCTTTGGCAAGGACTAATTACCAAATTAGGCCTATGCAACAAAATTAATCATAAATTCGACCCCCCCCCCCCCAACAAACGATTTATTTTTAAATTCACGGCCTACTTGTAATTCTTTTGGGGGGCGCCTATATACAAGCCCTCTTCACATGGGTTTTACTTAAAATAAAAAACTTCAAAAGTTAATAATTTTTCTATTCCCAGAAAAATTGCAATTCTAACACAATTTCATTTTGTTTCTAGATGAAACTTTCGATCGAGCAACCATAGTGGACTAGTGTGCGCGCCCTTTAACGCGCTTCGCGCTCTTCTTTGAAACCATGATGTTCTAAATTTAAACGCGCGAAACAACCTTGATTGTTACAAACATGATGGATGTCGACATCAATGATGATCAATCGCCGAAATAAGAGCCGAAAGCTGGCCAAGCCTTTGTACCCCGTGGGTGGCTACACGAAGCGGATCGACCAGTATGGGGCCGTACCAGCGGCCGTCTTGGCAGAGGAACGCCGTCTGCAGCAGCTAGAGCACCGCATCGAGAAAGGCAGGCGATGGCATCTCGCCCAGTGCGAGAGGGAGGAGAGGAAGGCTGCCAAACAACTCCGGGAGTTGAATGAGGCGAAGGGACGGAGGGTGTGGGACTGTCTACCGGTCATGTCAAATACAGAGTACCTATACGGGGGATGCCTTGCCGTGAGAGTGATGGATGAGGATGGCTTTAAACGAGGAAAAGGCAAAGGTATCTGTCGTAAAGGTGACTTCTTCATCTCCCAATTTAGCAGATAAAAATACTTTTATAGATTCCCTTACCGCACCAAGAATGAATAGGCCTAAGAACTCATAATGCAATGTATGAAGACGGCACCATGTGTGAATTTAAAGGATAAAATGATGCATGACTTTATCCTTTAAATTCAATAATCAATAATCCATTGCCACCTCTTTTCGTGTTATGGTCGTTGTCTTGGTTCTCCCGAGTCGTCGTTCCCCCAAATTGGAGGTTTTTAGTGTGTGTAGAACAAAAGGACATAGCTTTACAGTTCAACATTCTGCCTCCCCGACTAGGAATTCTTTGCATGGTGCTTGTTTCCCTTCAACCTGTGATCTGTTGGGGTCCGCTCGTAAGTCCAGCGCCTCATAAGTCCGACGCCTCACTACTTGTCCGACTTCGGACAAGTTCTGTTTTGCAACACAGCGTGTGCCTCATTTTCTTCTTCGGCCAATATATGCATTGCTATCACTGTAAAGGATCACACTGTACCAACTTCCCAAACAGATGCCATAGACAGTCATCTTCAGCCTCAGACCACCGCCTGCCACCGAACCCAAGCACAGACAGACCTCCCAAAGCTCTTGCCAAATGACCACAGGCCAAAGAAGAAGACGGCCCTCGCCAGGAAACCGCGTAGCTGGGCAACGCTCAAGAGGCAGTTCTCAGACAACGTGCTCTCTAAGAAACTTCCCTGCATCCAGGACCCTGGGGTATCTTCTTCGCTGGACAGAAGCAGGGCCAGTGGTGGTGGCCGTAGGACCATTAACGGGGATGTCCACACTTCAATCGACAAGGGGGTGATTTTGTCCGCGACATAAAGCAGTGTCGATATCTCCGGATTCCTGCGTTGTTTGGGGGCCGTGATGGGGATAGTGGCGATTGTCACAAGAGAATTGGTTAAAATGAAAACTACATGTATACGCAAAATGAAGAAACTTAAAGGCTCATGGTTGGGGCTACCACCTCCAGTGGTGAAGGGAATGCTCTTGGGGTGCAAATATATTCAAAATGCATTATGTGCATGGTATGCACTTTCATGTCTGTGTTGATTGAATCGTAGATAATTCGGAGCTCGGAAAAAAAGAGCAGACCGGGATGGGATTTTTTTCAAAAAACGGCACCCGAATGGATAGATTGAGAGCCCTCTACGGTGGTTTATATAATGCAACGAATTATCTTGTTCAGCCAAGAATTCAGAGAGCTTAGTCGGCTATAGCCGAGTCGATACGGTGCCTGACTTAGAGATTGGAAGTTGTGGGTTCGAAACCTCAACGTTGCTTTGTTTTAAATCAGATTTTTTTCCTTCTAATATCGGGCCTTGGAGGATTTTATTTAAAGGGAAATAAAGTCCGAAATTTCATTAGGTTCGAAATCATTTTTTGTCTCTTTCTTTTTTAATTCGAGCGATTCACAATACCTAGAAGCTGCCGTTGGAGGCGCAAATCCTGCTATATCTGCAGTGCATCATGGGAAAAAGTCGGCATCAGTTTGAAAAACGGTATTCATTTTACATGAACTCATAATTTGTTTACGTCTTTTTGGACGCGCACGATTAAAGTTCCAATTTTTTTCTGCAAATAACAATGTTTTAATCAACGACGCTTCCGGATACATTTAAGTTTGTGTAGTACCGCGCGTGAACAATGAAGAATAGATATTTCACTACAGTATGATATACGGAAGAAGTCGACCGTAAAGTTTAAAAGTGGTTCTTTTGAGTCAAACGCTTGGTGGCGCACTGCATTGTGAATCGCCCGAATTCGTCGAAAAGTCTGAAATAGTGTACACCCCATTTTGATGTCGTTTTGGGGAAAATCGCGGCCGGGACGAAAGTTCGTCACAATACAATCACACGTCATTACCAGTCATCAAGCAATCCCAATTCATTCATGTCAAACACAAATTAAACCCAACCCATACGGTCGGTGGGAATTCATTATTCGAATTTGTGGGATTCATCAGTTAGGAGAAATTGAGTGAAGCCAGTCAAATGAATTATAACCCAGGCATTTCTCACGACCTTCGTTCAACTATGGTGTGATCGACTTGAGTTAATCTGTTGACTATCTGTATCTGTATAGTACTGCAACAATCTCCACACGGGATATCTGCAGATAACTTCGGCAACGTTTCTTAGCTCTGGGTACTAAATTGCTCATGGTACCAATTGTGTGGTTCTACTTTCAGGGCTTTCAGTTTAGTTTAGAACCATTTAAATTCATTTGCAAACTTGAATGCTTTTTGAGTAATTTGTTAATTTGGATGGCTGTTTGGTTTAAAGGTAGGATACACCATTGGAAATTGTTTGAATTATAAGGAATGGGTGGATTTGGGGGTTGTATTTATAGTAAATATTGTTTAACTGACCTGTTTGAAATTTTACAATCATGAATGCTGAGAAAAGCAAGAAAAACGACGTTCGTTTTCAACCGGGATCGGGCAGTTTTTCTTATGTTGTTCTTGGGTTGTTTTTTTGCGATCGCCGTCCGGCGATCATGAATTTTGGTTTATACAATTCAATTTTTCGGAACAACTACAGGATATCTAAGGCAATCATTTTGCTGGATGCCTACACTCATTATTTACTTTCAAATAAGTAAGATATTTCCTAATAATTCGGTAGTAATTGTGTTCAATATCTGCAAATGGTGTATCCTACTTTTAAATGGCATGACATAAGAGTATTTTGCGTACCTACCCCCCCCCCCCAAAAAAAAAAAAAACCTAAAACACACACCGAAAAAAAATCGCGCAAAACTGAATGACGCCAAAATTGTACATGTATTAACTAAAACGACCTTGAATACACTGTTGACGCTATGTTAATAATAATAGGAACATTTTTAGAAATCTGGCAATAACCGTTTTTGTTTTTATTTTTAACAATGAACAATGTCTTGTTTCCCAGAGAAAGACATTTTTCATTGGTCTACATATTGTATTCAGTTTTCAAAAGCCAAAGTACAAATGAAGTCAAATTTTCCTGTTGAACACAATAAAAGCCGCGTTCGCATTGGACTTTTTTTGGTAAAACCTACAGAGAACTTAACCAAATTAAATCCAATGCGGACAGACGGTAACATTGTCAAATTGTCCATTTTACCCTCCGCAACCGTAAGATCTACAGGCCCAAGCTTCTAGCGGAGGATTTAACACCGTGAACTTTGACAATCACGTATCGTAACATTTGACAATATTAAGTCCAATGCGAACGCGGCTAAAGACAGTGTTTATTGCCGACTCTGTTGCAGATTTAACATCAAAATGATTTTGTTCTTACTTTCTTTATGCAAAATACAAAGACACTGCGAAGCAAATCAAGTAACAGCCATAGAGCTAAAGCTCAATGGGAACAACGCTCTGTAGGAACAACGTACCGATACAAATGTTGTAATGCAAATCAATACAAGAGGGTTGAATTTCAGGATAAAAACACAAACATTTAGGATTTTCGAAATGATACGTTTTAGTAAAAAACATGGTATTTACAAATTAAAAGAAAAAGTGACACATTTTAGACTAGTATTAACCATAACCATTCTTGATCCTTCAAAATCAATATGATTTTTAACACACCCTCGGGAGTTAGGGTTGATTTCAAAGTAAGGGCTACTTAATTCTAAAGATTTGCATTCAGGACATAAACAAGATTGAGATTTTAATTAAACAATTATCAACAAATATTTCAAAATATTGCAAACGTTGTAACAATAAGCCAGTTGAGTATTCAAACTGCGCATGTGCACAAGAACAAGATTTTACAATTTTTCTCTTGGGATAAACGCAGCAGATAAATGCACACAAGGCTATGGGGGACGTGGTACCAGGATCTGCATTCTGTGAAATCTTTTGTGCAATCAAAAGAAAATGGAAACTTTTGTTCAAACAAAAGTTTGGACACACAAGACATCTGAACACTGTCCAAACGTTTTTGAAGGAAAATGTTACTTCAGAACACGATTGTAAAAAAATTGCTTTGACCCACTATGCTTTTGCCCGCAAATGATGAAATGTTTTTTTTCGAATGAAAACTTGTCAAATCTTGTGCACACGCGCAGTTGGAATACCGAACTAGCTTAATATTGTTGACATGTGATCAACAACCCACCAATAAGATGACAGGTTTTTAATTTATCCAGGCGTAAGTGTTGCAAAATATACTTTTTGGGTTCTTTTTAAAACTGGTTTTCCTATTTCCTTGCTCTTTATCTCTTGTTTCATTCAAGAATACAATAGTAAAAACCTCTGCTTAAAAATATTCTTGATAAAAAATGGCCCCTATTGCACAGTTGGTCAGTTTTTGTGTCTTTTAACTTGGCACTAAACTACTTTGATCACCACATGTTTATGGTTAACTTCAAAGTTTTAACTCACTGTGTGATGCTACAAAGTTCCTTAAATATTTTTCCACTTTCAAGGTAAATATATTGACAAGGTTTAAAGAGTATAAAAGATTACTATACAGAGTTGTCAACAACAAAAAGGAACGGCCTATTTTCAGTACCTGTCAAAGAATAAGAACTAGTTTGAATAGACGTGGGAATCGTTCTCGATGAAAATGATATCAAGATCACCCGATTCGGCCCAGTAGTTTTCATTCCAGGGACTTATTTTCCTGGAACAAAATCGGTGGTCAATTGGACCGGCCTTTTTATTGCTGTTGCCCTTCTGTTGATCATCTGTCCAACTGACCCCCAGAAAAGGTCCACTACAATGGGATCTACTAGATCGAATGATCTTGCTTTTTGTTCTTGTAAAATTTACCGTCTATCCAAACTAGTTTTTCTAGTCGGTGGGTACTGTAAAAAGGCGGTTCCATATTTTTGGGGATCACCCTGTATAAAGTGCTTTTCACTTCAATTTTCCTGAGAAATGAAGTCCAAACAAAGACAGAATAGCACCGACAAGGGATGATTTAAAAATCACTAATTTCAAACTCAATACAGTTCAACCACTTGCATCACTTATTGCTTCAGTGTCTTCTTTTGAATTGAAACACAGCCTGAGCTTCTCTACAGGTTCTGATATCAACGGACAAGAACCCCATTTATCTGTAAGAAACTTCTTCCTGACTACCTCCAGTAACTCCGCCCATCTCTTTACGAGACTGGCTTCGACATGTTCGGGCACCAGACCCATTAGGGCTTCTGTGAAAAGCAGAATCCTGCAGCAGTCTGTGCACTGTGCCTCCCACTCCCCTGCAGTCAGGTACGGGGAGGCTGGAGACCAGACCTGCAGGTGCTCCTCGAGTCTGGTTGCAAGGATTAGTATCCCGTCCTGCGCAGAACGCCGGAGCTGAAGCAGATTACCAGGAGACAGTATCGCAGGAAAGAACGGGGACAGGAATTCTTCTCCCCTGAGAAGAGTGTGTTCATAGGCAGATGTATCCAGTAGTCTAGTTCCTTGGCTAGCATCCTGCATCAAATCTTGACTTACATGCAAGTGAGATCCATCTCCAAAGCCAGTGATCTTCCGTTCATCACAAACTCCAAGTGTTGGTTTAGACTCGGACCAACCGACTGCTCCTTGTAGAGAATGTTCCTTTTCAGTTTCAGAGTTCTCGGAGCAAGGATATCTCTCTGTCTGTTTTATGATTGAGTTCTGCTTAGGGGTGTCTTTGAAACGGGGCTGCATTCCGTTGACGAACTGCGCTACAGCACGGAGTTGACCCCTGATGATCTTGGCAAGATGAACCCCCTCAAACGCCGTGTTGGCCTTTCCTTGGTCAAACAGTCTCTCATCCTGAACCAAATGAACCACAAGTGAAACTGGCTAGGTGCAAGTTAATACTATTTTTTTTAAATGACCAAAAGACTCAACTCGAGTTGCTTAAAATGACTTGACTCGACTTGAGTCACAAATATTAGTGACTCGTTACAACTCTGTCAGTAGGCTTATATGTGACCCGACAGCACAAAATGAGCGTAAAGTCGCACAAAATGAGAGTAAAGTCACAAGGCAAAAACAACAATTTTTACACCAAATTTCTTTTTGAAAAAACCCAAATCTGTCATCTCCCAAAGTTTTATAATTCGCGGTTAACCAAATCTGGTTAATCAATTCGCGCCTTCCGAAAATTAAAACAGACGACTGATAAACACATCACAAGCAACTCGGAGCAGAAGCCAGAAATATAGGTCAGTGACTAGTTCGCAGCCGGCATGTGGGGGTTTGTTTCCCATGCACTGTTGGCCTGGGCCCGCTGGGGCCAATGTTTGTGAAAAATAATCCCGCGCCTGGGTCCGGTAAACAAAATTTAACAGCGCGAACTGGTTAAAGTGTGCACAGATCAAAAACCTTTAACTTCATTTTCTAAAACTAAGGGTCAAAAACTGTGCATAACATGCATCGGATGCTAGGAATGATATACCACAACACACAATGTATCTAATTAAAGCTTGAAACCTGTACTTTCAGGAAATACCATCATCCTGATTTTCAAAAGTTACTAAGTTACGCCCATTTTGTGGTATAAACAGGTCACATATAGCGCCATCTATAGGTAACGCACGGAGCCTATGCCTTACCTGAGCCTCCTCTCTGAGATCACAGCTATCTTTTTCCAGACGACCGACGCCCCACCCTAGAAGACTCTGTAGACACTTTGTTGGCCATCTGTTGATGAATAAGGATGTGAAGAGCTGGACACCAAGATATAGGCCTAGAGATGGCTGGGCGTCTGTGAAATACAGGTCTGATGGCAAAGAGAACGAGAACAGATACTCTCAGCTTCCTGGGGAGTATACAAGCTTAAGGAGAAACTGCATACCTTTGAAACTAACCAACTAAGTAACCAACCAAATCATTGTTCAAAAGCTTACTACTACTTGAGTCAGGTTGGCGTAGAAGTTCTTCCCTCGCCTTGCACCGTTGTGACCCAGGTTCACTTCCTGGCCTGGGCCAATATGTAAATTGGGTTTTTTAGTCCCTGTTTGATTCTGTGAGTTCTTTCCAGAGTGTTCTTCTGGGGTTTTCCTCCCTCCTCTAAAACTGTACCTTCTTATTGTTTTCTTTCTACAGGTTTCCCCAGGCTTACACACTTTTTGAGAGATCCTTGGTTTTATTACCAGAAATAATTAATAATAATAATAATTAATAATAACTGCAAAGATTTTCTGGAAGACGCTTGAGCTCCGAGGCTGCAGGACGCAGCTTGACTCGAGTTGTCCAACGAATAAGCGTAAGATCTCTTATCTCGTTGTGCATAAACAAAATAATATTGTACATAAACCCTAACAGTCCTTAATCCTTCAAATATGACTTTGCACAAACCCTAGCTAGGAAGTACTCTAAACTTAATCCTTCTGGCATGCTGTAACGTTGAAGAAAATATAACGACAGAATATCATTTCCAAAGGTGCGTCTCAGTGATGCATGTTTAGAATTTTCCATCAGTACTTGGTTTGTTATCTGCGAATGGTACACGTAATTCGTTTGAATGATGCACGTGTAGGGTGCTATTATTTAGCTGCAATCGGCTGGATGAGAATGCGCCCAGAATGATGATTGCCGTCACAAATCAAATCAGCAAATTTGGAACTGAAACCAAAATCTTTGAATATCGTTTTCTCGGATCAATATACAGCATTCACAGAGATAAAACTTTGTCAGGTTAATTGGTATTTTGGTAATCGCTAAAACCTAACCTGTGTAAGTTTCAGATCAACAGATATACTTTTTCGAGAAAATAATGAAAGACCATGCATAACCATAAATTTGATCATGAAACATGATATCACCCATAGCACTCCTTATTTCCAAAATTCAGTCAGGTGACTGATCGACTGATTCTTCAAAATGACAGCAAGCCAGATGGAATAATTTAATGGGGCGTTTAGTATCATTACGATCTTTAACCAGTTTGCGTCGGAGGACGTGTATACATGCAAAGTTTTTCTGGAATTAAAAATGGATGACAGATCAACACGTCACGAGCAAGGCCGGAAATATCTGTCAGCGACCGGCTTGCAGTGAGCGAGGCCAGAAATATCAGGGTGTGCTACCCACAGATGCTGCCCTAAATCCGTCTCAGATCGAGGTTTGTGAACAACAATCCCACGCCTTGGCCTAATCAATGTCAAAATAATCCTGGCGTGAACTGGGTAATCTGAGTAAGCTTTTGATAATAATTTGGTGAGCACTCACCGCTGGTCTGGTCAACGACAGCGGCCACCTCCTTAATGCAAGACATCGCTAAATGCTGAACATGAAGGTCATCATCCTGTATCAGTCTCATCACAACCCCCCACAGTGTGAATGGAACATCCCCTGAAATAAACACAACAATAGGCCATTTGGCCACGTACCTTTGAGTGAACAAAGATTTGGTTTCTGCAAAGCGCTAATGTGTCATCACTGAGCAATTGAGTAACTTTCCTTTAAAAATATTAAACCTTCTAAAAATGTGATTTTAAGTTCATGAAAACACCAATAGCAATTAGAAAGCACTGGCTCCCAACCAAACATCAAGCATTGTACAAGATCCTTTTCCTGACCTACAAAAGCCTACATGGAATGAGACCAGGCTATGTCGCGGATCTGCTTCAAGAGGACAAGCATCCACATCACAGAGATGTAATGATTCATGATTGTTAAAAAAGTGACTCGAGTTGAGTATGAGTCGAGTCATTATAAAAACAGGTCGAGTCGAGTCGAAGTGTGTAGTCAAGTCGAGTCGAGTCTTTAGCTCTAGGCAATTCGAGTCACACATATTTGAATACTATAAATCAACACGTTACAGAAAAACAAATTGGAAGTCCACACAGAGGCATCTTTTAGAATATGAGAGTGAAAAGATAAACATTTGACAGAGTTTATTAAATATGGAGGTCCCATGCTTAGTCAATTTAACTTACTATTTTGAATGAGCATTTGTGGCCCGTTGCAACAAAATGAGCTGAACAGTTGAAAATTGCCATTTTACAGTACAGTAGGGCAAAGCCAACAATTTGAAGAGGTGGTTGACTTATTGTTTATAAATCTTCAAGCCCTGATCATTTGTTGTTCTTTTAAACATATACAAACCTATATACAAATCTATTTCTACCCATCTATTACACACTGACTGAGCATTCACTGTAAGTGTAACACAACTGTAGGATTTGTAAAAGTCATTTTCTCTAGAATCAGTTTTACAACTTCAAGTAAATACTGAACTCCCTTTAATTAATGTACACGATTGGAAAGCTCTGGTTATAGACAATCCAGATATCTAAATATTTCAATTCTACAAAAAGTCTTTTAGCTCATGTTGTGATTCTGACAGGTCTCATTTGTTCATGTTATTTATCTACGTTTGTTAGGCAAAACACCTGTTTGTTTGTTTGCTTTTCTTCTGAGCAATGCCTACCTAAACATGCAGTGGAGTCCAGCAGAGTTATGGTGGTCAGTGTGCCAATGGCTTTCACTACCGTGAGACGTGATTGAACAGTTTGATCAGCCTTACTGCACTGATCCAGGAGAAGTGACCAATCACAGAGCAGTTTGTATGCCAACTCCACATTGCCAAGCTAAATAAAAAATTCAAAAATTCAAACAAAATCACTTCTATGGCGATATACATGTACCGGTATGTAGAATTAAAGGGATTGTATCAAATTAACAGTATTACACTTTTTTTTCAGATAACAAAATAGCGAACATACCGGTACATGCATTTGCATATCCAAACTACTGAATACAAATCCTTTGTACTTGGGGAAACGCAGGCTTACTGCTACTCATAGCATTAATTGGTATATTTCACAGCTTACACTGTCCTGTGTAGCCATTTGTGTTGTCGGACTGCTTCATAACTGGAGGAGTTTAGTGTGCTGTTAGAACAATCAAATTGTGCCCTCTGTTTTCATTGAAACACATGAAAACATTATTTTCTTTGCGCAAGTTGGGATTCCGAGCAGGATAAGCCAGTTCGACAATGTTTCTATTGGGATAAATGCGGCAGATAAATGTACACAAGACTATGGGGGACGTGGAATCTGCATTCTGTGCAATTAAAAAGTTTGGAAACACACAACTGAAAACACTTCGCTGTCCAAACATTTTTTTAACCGCTATGCACGCATACGATGAAATGTTTATCTCAAAAGAAAAATTGTCAAATCATTTTAATAAATACCTAGGAGAGTTGATGGCTTCTGATTGGTCGAGACTCGATCACGTGGAGTGGATTATCAGGTAGTAATATCATGGGCTTTCAAGAAGAAGCGAATAAATGTTCCCTGAACCAGCATTGATCAAGCATCATGTAAGCCAATGATTGGCCGAATGCAACAGTTCTACGGTAACTTGTAACAAGAACGCGTCAAACCTTGATACTGCGCGCTATAAATGTACGCGTGGAACGTTTGTATCTATACGCGCGGCATTTTTCAAAATGCGCGTGTCGTCTGTTAACGCTAGCGCGTTGCTATGCACGGTGGGCATCAGTGGTCAGCTAGTCTGGTCACAAAGTATGGGTTATAATAACAACACATATTGAAGAGACTGGGTACCATGCATAAGCTAAAACATGGCCCCTAAACATGAACACAAAACGCTGGAAATATCGCCGAAAGGACGGTCATGAAATTGTGAGCATTTGAACATTTGTCTCGTTAAAAAAGTATTTATTAAAGGTAATAACAGTGCGAAGACCCGGTTATTACTGCGTGATAATGACCGGGTTGGGGGATGACCGCTGGTAATGGACCTCGCCTTCGACTCGATCCATTACCAGCGGTCATCCCCTAACCCGGTCATTATCACGCAGTAATAACCGGGTCTTCGCACTGTTATTACCTATATAATGTACATGGAATTGGCCTAATCAAACCAATGAGTTTTAGCCAATCAGAAAAGAAATAAACTAATGATATGCATTTGGACCTATCAGGGCACAGCCCTGGAACCCAGTGCTAGTTTAGATAGGAAAATGCACAAGGGCGTCTCATTTTTAAGCAAGATTTTGGCTAGTAAAGAGATTGATCATTTCAAAGTAATAGCATGGTTCTCTTCTCACCTCTGCTGAGACCGAGTGTAATTCGGAGTACATTGTTGGCACCAAGCAGGTCATGAATTGTGTAACAGAGCTCATCAAGTCTCCTCTGCAAAAAGAAGAAAAACAAATGAAAAATATAGTCAAACAGTTTTGGCATGACAACATCTTGGGAATTATGCAAAATGTTAAATGCAAATCCTGTTGATTCTGGTGGATTTAGGACGGTTACGGTTAATTAGGTAATAACAGTGCGAGGACCCGGTTATTACTGCGTGATAATGACCGGGTTGGGGGATGACCGCTGGTAATGGATCGAGCTGAAGGATAGCGTTAACAGACGACACGCGCATTTTTTAAAATGCCGCGCGTATAGATACAAACGTTCTACGCGTACATTTTATAGCGTGCAGTATCAAGATTTGACGCGTCCTTGTTACAAGTTACCGTAGAACTGTTGCATTCGGCCAATCATTGGCTTACATAATGCTTGATTAATGCTGGTTTAGGGAACATTTATTCGCTTTTTCTTGAAACCCATGATATTACTACCTGATAATCCACTCCACGTGATCGAGTCTCGACCAATCAGAAGCCAGCAACTCTCCTAGGTATTTATTAATCTTATATAATTAGCTTGCCGAAATTCAGTTCTTTTAGTGCAACTACAAATTGTTCATGGCACTAAACATCCTTTTTTGAAAACTGTTCATAGTAAATTTTGTTAAAGAAATTTTTGATTTGAGCAATTGTAAGACAACGCCTAAAGTTTCAAATCGAGAGAATTCGTAAAAAAAAAATAACTACAAAACAATACAAAACGACAAAACAATACCTCTGCTGGGACAAAGCCGCCACATCCATCGCTGCTTGGAAACACTCCGTGCAGGTCATGTGATGCTCGGGTAGGCGCCATGGAAACTGACAAGTCATGGGATGGTAACTTAGAAGCTCATAAACCTGTGTAGAAAACGCGCACCACGACACAAACCATTAACAACCTGAATGCTATCATGCAGTAACTGTTTCAGCTTATTTTTTGGAATCAGACAAACAGTGTCTTGGGGGGTTGTACCGTAGGTATGTTGTCAGTAACTAATTATTTAGAGATCTTATTGTGGTGGTAATTTTATGAGGCAACTTATAAACAGTTACATGCAGCATCACTGGCACATTGTAGATTGGACAGCTCACCTTAACGAGGCAATCTTCGTGCTTCTCTTCTGTTACCATAGCAACCAGCTTCTGAAACAGTTTGCCAGATGATGTAATCAACAACTCCGACGAGTGACCCTCGATCATGTGACTTAAAGTCAGTTGCCTGACCTCGTAGGACGGTGAGCAGAGAAGGCCAATCAGAATGGCGTCAACCAGCTGCCGTGACCGGAACCCGTCACCAAATTCAGCCTGCTGGGATTCAACTGTGGAATCAGGGACAGATTCTGCTGAATTGTTTGGATTCTTCACAGGAGATTCAAAGTGCATGTCTGTTGCATCGGTGGTTTGCAATTTGTCAAGCCTAACGCCAGCGTCGGGTATCAGTGTTGAGGACGAAGGATCTTGAGGAGATTCTTGAATGGATCTTGAGGAGATTCTTGAATGGATCTTTGTCTCAGGCAAATAGAAGCACAAGTCATCTGCAGTGTGACCCACCCTGGCTGGTGCATCATCGCGTATTCTGTCTGGACGGTGTGATTACAGACTAACCCTGAAGCGATCGTAACTGTCGCTGTTTTAAGATGCTCTAGGGATTTATCTTGGAGGGTGAAGGTACTCAAGAAAGACGAGGCCTTGAACAGCAAAGTTTCTAGAATGTCCAGGAATGCCGCCCGGGTAACGAAACACGTGTTGTCACTGTGAAAGAACAAAAAGTTTATATAGGGTGGTACAAAAATAAATAATGTTAACCCAAGTTTAAGGCGATTGTTCACAGACTTCCCACAATTTGAGAATTTGTTGGATGAGTTGCCAAAACTCATGTGCTTTTCCAAAAAAACAAAAACAAAACTTTATACCAGTCGCAAACAATATACATGCACATCACCTAAACATTTGACATGTTTTTGCCCATTTTTTTTTTCATGCTTATCATTTTTCGTTTGTGCTTAGCAGCTCCATGAAATTAGCCCCAGGCCGAGTCTAAACTCTCTGTGGGCTCAATGATAAGAAATAAAGAGTTGGGAGAAAATAAAACCAGTTGTGTGTTGCTTGCACGTTGCGCACACACACAGTCGTACTTTCCATACGTACTGTGGGCATTTCTGTGTATCTGTGTAGTAGTTAACCAGTTCGCTTCGGATGTTTTCCCAGTTTTTCCAGAATTCAAAATGGATTACAGATAAACACATCACGAGCAAGGCTGGACATATCTGTCAGCAACCGACTCGCAGCATGCAATGCTGGAAATATCAGGGCGTGCTATCCACAGATGCCGGCCTGAACCGGTCTCGGATCGAGATTCTTAAAAAACAATCCCGCACCTGGGCCTGGGGACGATTTCACGAAAGACTAAGATCAATCTTAGGAAGACTAACTCATCCTAACTTGCATTGGATCTATTGCAAGTTAGGAGGAGTTACTCTTCCTAAGAGTGATCCTAACATTGGTGAAATCGGCCGCTGGTCTATGTCAAGGTTAAGAAAACGGCTGATCTTATGTTTCTCTCACTTCCAGAAAATGTTTTGAACCCCAAATTTTAATTCTGGCCCTCTCATATGTGACCCAGCACGAGTAAATGAGACACTTTGAGGCAAAAATAAAATTTGAGATTTTGATTTCATCATTTAAAGCTAAACAAGCTTTAAATGATGAAATCAAAATCTCAATTTTCATTTTTGCCGCAAAGTGTCTCATTTACTCGTGCTGGGTCACATATGTTCCTCTTTATTTTTCTACAGATAACCCTAACTCCATTTTTCCTCTGAAGCTCTTTTCAGAGAGGAGGAAACAGACTGTGGATGTGTGCATGTTCACAATCCGTAATTCTCGCATCGTGTGGACGTCAATTGTTTGCAGTTCCACAGTACGTACCAAATGTTCGTACAAACCAGTACATGCTCATAGGGTGCTCACAGGATCTCAAGACCTTTGACCTTTGTACTTACTCTGAGGCAAGCCAGATATAATCGGCCACCGATGATGTGAAATCTAGCAGGGATGAGCAAGTCTCCTGACTACTTGACATTTGAAGTAAACATTCCAGAACCTCCGAAATCTGAAAGTAAAAATAAAGCAATGGCATCGGATGAACTCTCCTCTCTAACTCTCCTCAATCCTCCAAAATCCTCTTTGCAGTTTTGGAGGATTTTGATGGATTGAGAATGAATGGCAAAAAGTACGTGCCAGTTGGTTTTGAAGGATGCAATGGGTCAAAGTCATAGGCTGCAGCATTCTCTATGGTCAACAATGCATGATGCTTTAACCAAATTTTCTGTAAACCTGTTTGACCTAACCAGATTTCACTGTACATTTATTAATTTTTGTATTATATTTCTTTACCCAGGGTGTGCCAAAACAGTTTTAAAAACTGGTATCCATTGGGGCCCTGCATACATCATAAAAAAAAAAATACATCAAAAGTCATCAACAAAATTGTACTTCTGTTGAACTGACAACTACAAACAATAATACCTAGAAATACAACAACATCCTCTTGAAAGGAACTTTCAGTGCCGTGTGGGTTGATTGCTTTGTTTCGCGAATCACTGTAAGATGTGTGAAAATATTTGTCATGTACAAAGGAGAAATTTTGTTAAGACTTTTGCGTGCAGCAAAAAAAAAAAGCGAGCAGGGCAAAAAAAAACATAAGTGCAGCGGGAGGTGCGGGCATGGCAAAGTCCATGGGATAAACATGTCAAACAGCATTGCAAATTATTAAAAAATTGACGTTTACTATGGTAAAAAAAGTCCTAAATATTTTTAATATTGTTGAGAAATTTGCGGGGAAAGAGGCAAAATTTGACCAAAAAGTGCAACAATTTTTTTCAATTTCCAGATGAATTGCAAGAGATAAAATCCTCCAAAAATGCTTCAGATTTTGATTCCACCTATTCCTACTGCAAGCTAATTATAATTATTTTATTGATCGTTTATTCTTTTCGGTGAATGATATTTTCGTAAATTTTTGAGCTGTACGTTTTCAAGCCAAAACACATGTAACACCCTGATGCTGAATCACGCACAAGATTATTCCTCATACAGTGACGATCATTTGTCCGTTCACAACATTACCATTTTTTTGTCCATAAAAGATCTAATTTCGGGTCTGTGTGTATGGCACAAGTTTAAGAGTGTATAGTACCGGCCGCGCCACGTGGGTGACCTTTTTTTTTGCTATGGCTTTGTGCTGCATACTTTCTGCACACGAGATACAAAGACAGTTTTTGATAAAATGTCGTGACACAGTAAGGCAAAATAGTAAAGAAAAAGTGGAAAACACATTTTTTGTTTTATTCCAAAACTTGTATTTTTATAATATCTGATACCTAAAATCGAAACATCTTTTTGAAGAAAATATGCCATAAATAAAATGTCAAAACTATTTTCCAACGAAATTGAAGTTGGAAAGCCGCAATACAAAAGTCGAAATTCCGCAAAATGTCGGAAGAACCTCATCCCTGGAAGTACTTAGGGAGTACCTCCTTAAAGCTTAAGTCACACCAGAGACCCAGCAGAACCCGGTAGAACCCTGCAAGGCGGCCATGGTCTACCGTGGTCTACCATGGTCTACCCGGGAGTTAACCGTATTGCTGCCATGGTCTACCGCGCTCTACTAGGGGCTACCGTGGGCTGCCGGTAGAGAGTTTTAAATGTTAAAATGTTAAAATTAAAATCCCGAGCCTGGTCGACCAGGGTCTGCCGGGGCTGTCACCTTTACCGGTGTCTACCGTGTCGCCATAGTGTTGTTGCTGCCGGCGTCTACCGTAACGCTGCCGTGTTGACGCCGGCGTCTGCCGGGGAGGTATTAGCAACACCGGGTGTAACCCGGTAGCAACACCGGGTGTAACCCGGTAGCAACCCGGTAGCAACCCGGTAGCAACCCGGTAGCAACCCGGTAGCAACCCGGTAGCAACCCGGTAGCAACCCGGTAGCAACCCGGTAGCAACCCGGTAGCAACCCGGTAGCAACCCGGTAGCAACCCGGTAGCAACCCGGTAGCAACCCGGTAGCAACCCGGTAGCAACCCGGTAGCAACCCGGTAGCAACCCGGTAGCAACCCGGTAGCAACCCGGTAGCAACCCGGTAGCAACCCGGTAGCAACCCGGTAGCAACCCGGTAGCAACCCGGTAGCAACCCGGTAGCAACCCGGTAGCAACCCGGTAGCAACCCGGTAGCAACCCGGTAGCAACCCGGTAGAACCCGGTAGAACACGGTAGAACACAGTAGAACACGGTAGAACACGGTAAGTTTTTAGGTGAACATGGTAGAACACGGTATGACCAAGGCAGCAACACGGTAGAAGATGGTAGAGCCCAGTAGCAACACGGTATCACTACGGTACCGATACGGTAGTCCCGGTAGAAACACGGGGTCTGTTGGGGTCTACTGTAACGCTGTTTGGGTCTACCGTGGTGCTACCGCTCTACCGTAACGCTGCCGTATTGCTACCGTGTCTTACCGTACCTCTGCCATTTTGGTGCCGGGGTTTACCGTATTACTACCGGACTGATCGTCGAGGCGACCGTCGACGCGATTTCATCCCGGTAGACCACGGTAGATCCCGGCAAGGCGACCGGGCTCTACCAGGTCCTACCGGGGCTACTGGGTTCTGCCGGGTCTCTGGTGTGACCTAGGCTTTAGAGTTTCCCCACAGCATAGATGAATTGCTTTTATTTTCTTCTGAACTGCTTTTATTTTCTTCTGAACTGCTTTTATTTTCTTCTGAACTGCTTGTAATTTCTTCTATGGCGGATGTCTAGTATTCACTCTTTTTCTCTGTCGCAGTCTCAAAAATTACATTCCTCGCTGGTAACAACTTATCAACGGTAAAATCACTACTTAGCAGTGACTGCAAGGACAGATGGCGACACTTGAAGTTTAGACACGATATCCTGTATCTTAGTGTTGAGTTTTGATAAGAAACTCGGAGAGCTGATACGACACACGTGATGTCCGTTGGCTGCTATTGCTATGGCATGTACATGGAATGGTCTTCAATCCAAATACCACAGTCATTGGTGCTTAACTTGGTACTCATATCACTAGCTCCTTCATTGAGCTAACTGTCTCGAACAGTTGAGAGACTGAAGTGATTCAATGAGTACTTGACTGACCTGTAGAAGCACTCCATGTATGTGGTTGTGATGAGTTGGTTGGTCTGGACTCCTGGGTAGTAGCCCTAGGAGATATTTCAGCATGTCCAGCTGTTGATGGGCAGGAACTAGGGGCACTAATGCCCTAGCTGCAATGGCACGAGTCTTGTAGACCCCACTCCTTGCACAGCTAGGAAATAGGCAATCAAAGCAGTAGATTTAAAGGCTTGCATGGTGAAAAGGCAATAAGATAAGTTGTTTGCGGTGGCACCATGTAGTAATTCTCTTTTGTGAGTTGTGTGGTTCCGAAATGAACCAGAGAAACTCAACGTTTCGAACGTTATGCTCTACCCGTCGTCAGGAGACATGGTGCTACCACAATCAATTTATTAATCAAAAAAAAAGAAAAAAAAAAGAAGTATATTACGTGACCTACCATGAAATGAGCTTAAAGTCGGTAAATTGCCATTTTGCAGAACAGAGAGCAAATAATACAATTTGAAGAGGTGGTCGATTTTTTTAAATTTTCATATGAACCCTTATCTGTAACCCCTAATTTACCTTTCCCTAATTTTGTTCTTCTGTCAAAATAAAGTATCTCATTTTTGTTTTATATCGCCAAACATTCACTGTAACACAACTGTAGGATTTTCTCAATAATAAGTTTTACCACTTCAAGTAAGTTGGTGGTCTATATAATCTCAGTACTTCTTAATGTTGTATACCATTGGAAAACTCTTGTTCGGCAGAATCCAGATACATATACAAATCTAAATTCTTCTAAAGTCAGACTTTAAGCTCATTTTGTAGTGACAGATCACATTTAGCCATTCTGTAAAAGTGGAGGGAAACAGCACCAGGCAAGGAATTCCAAATAGATGCAGCACATGGAGGAAAGCTACTGGAATTTGTAGTTTTTACAGTTTAGGTAAATTCGTATTTTGAATCTACACAATTTTTCTATATGCCAAAATTAGTGGGCACCACAAAATTCAGGAAATAGGAACATTTTTTGCGATCATCCTATGGTCTAACTGTTACCTGAGAACGAGAGGTACAAAATGGTCCATACTGAGTCTGGTATGAGAGCCATCCATGGGTGATGGGTACAGCCTAGAGAGGAGCAGAAGGACTGGGAACAGGCTCGGGTGCAGACAGGCAGTTCCTGACCTAGAGAACAGAAAGGGTCACAGAGATGAACTGAAACAACCTGAGAACGTGATGTACAAAATGGTCCATACTGAGTCTGGTATGAAAGCCTTCCATGGGTGATGGGTACAGCCTAGAGAGGAGCAGAAGGACTGGGAACAGGCTGGGGTGCAGACAGGCAGTTCCTGACCTAGAGAACAGAAAGGGTCAAAGAGATGAACTGAAACAACCTGAGAACGAGAGGTACAAAATGGTCCATACTGAGTCTGGTATGAGAGCCATCCATGGGTGATGGGTACAGCCTAGAGAGGAGCAGAAAGACTGGGAACAGGCTGGGGTGCAGACAGGCAGTTCCTGACCTAGAGAACAGAAAAGGGTCACAGAGATGAACTGAAACAACTTAAAAACGAGAGGTACAAAATGGTCCATACTGAGTCTGGTATGAGAGACATCCATGGGTGATGGGTACAGCCTAGAGAGGAGCAGAAGGACTGGGGACAGGCTCGGGTGCGGACAGGCAGTTCCTGACCTAGAGAACAGAAAGGGTCAAAGAGATGAACTGAAACAACTTAAAAACGAGAGGTACAAAATGGTCCATACTGAGTCTGGTATGAGAGCCATCCATGGGTGATGGGTACAGCCTAGAGAGGAGCAGAAGGACTGGGAACAGGCTCGGGTGCGGACAGGCAGTTCCTGACCTATAGAACAGAAAGGGTCAAGGAGATGAACTGAAACAACTCAAGAACGAGAGGTACAAGATGGTCCATACTGAGTCTGGTATGAGAGACATTCATGGGTGATGGGTACAGCCTAGAGAGGAGCAGAAGGACTGGGAACAGGCTGGGGTGCAGAGAGGCAGTTCCTGACCTAGAGAACAGAAAGGGTCAAAGAGATGAACTGAAACAACTCAAGAACTTGAGGTACAAAATGGTCCATACTGAGTATGGTATGAGAGCCATCCATGGGTGATGGGTACAGCCTATAGAGGAGCAGAAGGACTGGGAACAGGCTTGGGTGCAGACAGGCAGTTCCTGACCTAGAGAACAGAAAGGGTCAAAGAGATGGACTGAAACAACCTGAGAAACAAAATGGCAGTCGTATTTTAGCATGGCCTTATAGGAGACTTACCCAAGTAACTGGCTCGGCAAGTCGATTACTAGGGCCAGGCATAAGTAAACGTGAGAAGTCACGTGAGAGTTTAATGAATGCAGTCACGCTTCTAGAGTAATAAAATGCAGGGTACATACGGCTTTGCTGTACAAAAGCAAACACTGCAATAGTTTTAGGGACTGGTTCAGGCCATCAAACACAAATAATGCTACAGGTAAAGGCATGTAAAAAGGCATTTCACATGTTATGGAATTCTCCTTTTCTGCCTACCTTGTGTTCACACTGGTCGTCTCCTTTAACTGCTGTAAAAGGAAAGGGTGGAGAGAAGGGAACCGGGCAAAGAACTCCTTTCCAGTCATGCTGAAACAGAAAAAAAACCAGTAGAACTTTCTATAAATATGCTGTCTTGGCAAAAACTTTCTCAAGTTGTCTTTAAATGCTGAAGAAGTATTGTAGATGCCCTCCTAGCATACCTCTCTCCCCTGAGCATGTCCCTAGATCCGCCCCTATATAGGGCCAAAAGACACATTCCATAGATCTGCTACCTATAGAATTCTGCACTTACGACCACACTTTGGTGCCAACACGACTTGCATTTTAATTTTTGTACAGATTTGGAAATCACACTTTTAAATTTCTTGCGATTGAATATAATCCGTAAAAAAACACAGCTATCCATGGTTGTGCATACACCATACACATGTATTCAGTATACCTGCTAGTCTCGGCTCAAAACTAGATTAGGATTTTTTTCGTGGAGATACAGTCGGTCCCTATACAGCGCGCAATGCATAGCGCATGCTTGGCAAACATTTTGATAAGTCTGCCATGGCGCGCTGTGCTAGTGGGACCAAATGTACTCCCAATAAAAAAAAATTAAATCCTGTATTTGGCCAAGACTATGTACTCACTACACAACACTGCATGGTGGACCATGAACAGCTGCAACAAAGGGTAGGCTCACTTAAATGCATGTAACTTTGAAACCAAATGAATAAATTCAGAAATTCAAAATTCTGTATAAAGCCAAAAGCAGTGTCCATCTGTTTATTCCAATACCTATGTGTATATTTGCCTCAAATTTATTGACAACAATAATTATGTTTAGAGGGAATTTTAATCTTTTAATCAACCCTGTATGCAGCATATGCACAGACACACTGTATTCGTGTTTTCATGGCCAAATACCAGTTCACTAAGATTAAAACATTAATACATAAATTAATACATGCTTCGTACGATACACACAGAACCAGTCTGCCCTTCTCAATAGGAATCTCAAAAGTTCTAGCAAAGTGCCTTCTAGCATTCGTTTGCCTAGGGAGTTGAGTCCCTACAACTCACCAATTCCTGCGATCATGATCCTGATTAGCCCTCTGCACACCAAAGATTCTTGCAAGGTGCCCTCTACTATTCGTTTGCCTAGGGAGCGAGTCCCTTAAACAACTCACCATTTCCTGCGATCATGATCCTGTTCCGCCTTCTGCACACCAAAGATTCTGGCAAAGTGCCCTCTGCCCTTCGTTTGCCTAGGAAGCGAGTCCCTTCAACTCATCATTTCCTGCGGTCATGATCCTGTTTAGCATTCTGCACACCAGAGATTCTTGAAAAGTGCCCTCTACCATTCGTTTGCCTAGAAAGCGAGTCCCTACAACTCACCAATTCCTGCGATCATGATCCTGTTTAGGCCTCTGCACACCAAAGATTCTGGCAAACTGCCCTCTACCATTCAATTGCCTAGGTAGTGAGTCCCTTAAACAACTCACCATTTCCTGCGGTGATGATCCTGTTTAGCCCTCTGCACACCAAAGATTCTTGCAAAGTGCCCACTACCATTCGTTTGCCTAGGGAGTGAGTCCCTACAACTCACCAATTCCTGTGATCATGATCCTGTTTAGCTCTCTGAACACCAAAGATTCTAGCAAAGTGCCTTCTACCATTCATTTGCATAGGGAGTGAGTCCCTACAACTCACCAATTCCTGCGGTCATGATCCTTCTTTGCCCTCTGCACACCAAAGATTCTTGCAAAGTTTCCTCTACCCTTCGTTTGCCTAGAAAGCGAGTCCCTACAACTCACCAATTCCTGTGGTCATGATCCTGTTTTGCCCTCTGCACACCAAAGATTCTTGCAAGGTGCCCTCTACTATTCGTTTGCCTAGGAAGTGAGTCCCTACAACTCACCAATTCCTGCGGTCATGACCCTGTTTAGCCCTCTGCACACCAAAGATTCTTGCAAGGTGCCCTCTACTATTCGTTTGCCTAGGGAGTGAGTCCCTACAACTCACCAATTCCTGCGGTCATGATCCTGTTTAGCCCTTTGCACACCAAAGATTCTTGTCACGAGAGCACTGAACAGGAGAGTTGATGAATTCCTGACCTGCAGTTACATGTACATGTACAAACATTAGACGGCTGTTAGTGGACATCACAGCTTCTTGTAAACTCCTAGGGCCATATTCATAAATGGTTATTTTGCCTTGATCACGATTAACCAGGCTAAACTGTGTATAAACAGGTGATGATCCAGCGTACAAATCTAGGCCCGAATTCATAAAGAGTGCTTAGATCAGCTGCTGTTTATCAAACGTACATGGTTAGTGACATGTGTCTAAGTAACAACAGAAATTGTAATCGTCCCAAGGGGCTTGTTTATCTCGTGTACAAGTTACAATATTTCTGTTGGTTTGCTTGTGGGACGGACGTATGGCCATGGATCTGCTGGGTATCATTGAAATAGCACAGCAAAAACTGTTTTCCTACTTTTTACACACTCAATGAGACCCATTTTGTGGTCATGAGTAAAATTATCAGCGCATTTTTTTGACATGGCGACCCTCCCACTAGTGTCAACTGAGCTGATCAGCAGAGCACAGCGATATGCGTGTTTTCCCTAACCCAACCCCATCATTATTATACGCTATATACACTAAAATTATTATTATATATAATACAAATATGCACTTTTACAGTTCAGCAACATTCGTATTTGCTGTTCGTAACAAGCTCAAGTAGAGAAACATTTGGCGAATATATTGCCAAAGAAACGCAGGAAAGCAGAACAAAATATAGAAACTTACAGCCCAGAGTTGAGCGGCGAAGCCAAGAATGGCCGCCTTGATTCCGTCAGCTATGTACGGTATGACATCCTCACCTAGACGAGCATCCTTGAAGAGAACTCGTAGGATGTTCAAGGAGTGAATCTACGAGTCAGGAATTAAAACAAGGAAGATAAAGACCTATCCAGCAACCATTCTAGGAAATTACTGAACAAGTGTCTTGCTTGTAAGACACACATATAAAATGAAATATAAGATATTAAAAATTTTTTTTTTTATATATTCTCCTATTAAAGCGAGTGCAATACCTGTGAAGTGATGGCATCTCCTTTTACAGAGTCTGGTAGGGCAAGGTTTAGCAAGGTCTCCATAGCGTGCTTAAAGCAAACCTTCCCTTTAGTGCTAGGCTCCGAGCCAACTAGGGCCTAGAAGAAACAAATACAAGGCACAAAGAATACAACTTTAAAAGGGCAAACCCTGTATTCAAATGTACATCTCTCCCATAAAGCAAGTGATCCGCAGATCGCTAGCAAACTTTCGCTTTTTCCAATAGTCAATCCATGTATGTTTTTTGTTCTTAAAAAAAGGTCAAATGTTATGTATTTGTTAACGACGACCTCAGATGACCTTTGACTATATAAGGGCACGTGCAATAGGCACATAATACAGTTGGAGAGGGGTTGCTCAAAACACAAGGTAAAATTGTTGAAGAAAATCTTTGGAAAATTGTAAATTTTTTTACTTGTTTTGACCTTGACCAAAAGATATTTATGTTAGCTGGCATTAAACAAGAGAGTATATAATAAGATCCGGTTTTAAATATATTGTGTAAAACTGGCTAACCACATGTGTATTCCCTTTATTTGAAATTACATCTAAGTCAACCTATACTGTTAACCTTAACCATGATGACTGCAAGAAAGAAACAGGAGTATAAACACAGGTTGCCAGACTTTTCATCTGGAGATTAAAGGCCAGTTCATACTTCACGTGAATGCACATTTTTCAAATTTGTAGCACGAAAAATTGACCTCGCATCACTAATTTGCGTTCGCGTTGACTTTCTTGCAGAGTATGAACTGGACTTAAAGGTAAAATTCACCATTTGCAGATATCGAAAAAAAATTACTACCGAATTATTACCATAATTATCATAATTATATAAGAAACATCTTACTTATTTGAAATTAATAAATACCTAGGAGAGTTGCTGGCTTCTAATTGGTCGAGACTCGATCACGTGGAGTAGATTATCAGGTAGTAATATATCATGGGTTTCAAAAAGAAGTGAATAAATGTTCCCTGAACCAGCAATAATCAAGCATTATGTAAGCCCATGATTGGCCGAACAGTAACAAGGACGCGTCAAATCTTGATACTGCGCGCTATAAATGTACGCGTAACGTTTGTATCTATACGCGCGGCATTTTAAAAAATGCGCGTGTGGTGGGCATCAGTGGTCAGCTAGTCTGGTCTCAAAGTATGGGTTATAATAACAACACATACTGAAGAGACAGGGTACCATGCATGAACTAAAACATGGCCCCTAAACATGAACACAAAACGCTGGAAATATCGCCGAAAGAAAAGTCACGAAATTTGGAGCATTTTCACCATTTTTCTCGTTTAAAAGGTATTTATTAAAGGTAATAACAGTGCGAGGACCCGGTTATTACTGCGTGATAATGACCGGGTTGGGTGATTACCTAAGTAAATAATGAATCTAGGCATTCAGCAAAATGATTGCGCTAGATATCATATAATTATAAATATAAATTTTATTTAAAAAAAATAATGATCCCCGGACGGCGATCGAAAAAAAAACAAGAACAAAACAAGAACAACATAAAAACCACTGCCCGATGCCGGTTGAAAACGAACGTCGTTTTTCTTGCTTTCCTTGGCATCCATGAATGTAAAACTTTGAACAGGTCAGTTTTTAAACTATTTTTACTATAAAATACAAGCCCCAAATCCATCCATTCATGCTAATTCAAGCAATTACCAATGGTGTATCCTACCTTTAAAAACATGATTTTTGTTCATGTACCTGTATGGCAAACGGTATACCAGCACTGCGCCGTGTAGCACACAGCATGGACTGACTAGCAGTGATATCTGATAGAAGGTCTTGTAACCACTGCTTGGGAAGCTGATGTAACGAAGCTGACTCACTCCTGTAGAGGCAGATAAGAAATAAAGACAAGGGGAAACCAAGGGGAAACAGTAGAAGAAAAGTAGCAGCAACATTTTTCAAAAAGCTGGACAAAAGTAGGACTTTAGAGGACAAAAATATGACTAGACCTGTTACTGAACCTGTGACTGGACCTGTGACTGGACCTGTGACTGGACCTGTGACTGGACCTGTGACTGGACCTGTGACTGGACCTGTGACTGGACCTGTGACTGGACCTGTGACTGGACCTGTGACTGGACCTGTGACTGGACCTGGGACTGGACCTGGGACTGGACCTGGGACTGGACCTGGGACTGGACCTGGGACTGGACCTGGGACTGGACCTGGGACTGGACCTGGGACTGGACATGGGACTGGACCTGTGACTGGACCTGTGACTGGACCTGGGACTGGACCTGTGACTGGACCTGTGACTGGACCTGGGACTGGACCTGTGACTGGACCTGTGACTGGGCCTGGGACTGGACCTGTGACTGGACCTGTGACTGGACCTGTGACTGGACCTGTGACTGGACCTGGGACTGGACCTGTGACTGGACCTGGGACTGGACCTGGGACTGGACCTGGGCCTGGACCTGTGACTGGACCTGTGACTGGACCTGTGACTGGACCTGTGACTGGACCTGTGACTGGACCTGGGACTGGACCTGTGACTGGACCTGGGACTGGACCTGGGACTGGACCTGTGACTGGACCTGTGACTGGACCTGGGACTGGACCTGTGACTGGACCTGGGACTGGACCTGGGACTGGACCTGGGACTGGACCTGGGACTGGACCTGGGACTGGACCTGGGACTGGACCCGTGACTGGACCCATGACTGGACCCGTGACTGCTTTGTGACGTCAAATTCAGAGCGCATTCGCGTAAAGTATGAACCATCCTTGTAATCATTTGTTAATGATAGAGAAAAAAGGCTTACTTCCAAAGCCGTGTTGTCAGCATGATGAACCCTGCATAGGCCAGTTCAAAGGCTCCCCGGTGCTTGGATTCTCTTAACAACCGCAAGAAAAAAAGGCCGATCTCTTTCAGCTGATGACAGAACACACACAAAATGTTGTTTTTTCATTTCAGTGGTGGGTTTTTCCCAATAACATGTAGAGGTGAAAATGGCAAAACATTCAAATACTCAGAAGATATTTAAATTTATCAGCTTATAAACGTACAAGGGGGGACCGATTCCTTGAAAAAGAAACGCAGAAATAGTGGAGGGAGACTTTTTTAATTTCCAAATCCAGTTTTTATCCTAGATTTGTTTATCAAACCAAATATTACGGCAAGCTCACATTCTTGCCTTGCCACGTACAGTGTACAAGTGATGTGTGATTTACATCAGGTTCAATTATCAACAGGATGTTGAATGTACATTCAGATTAGTGGGTAAAAATTGATTCCTTTCAACATTTTTTTTCGGGATTTTAATTTTTCTTTGCTAAACTTGGGTAATAAACCGCAATTCTCTACTGCTTTATATGCACAACTAAACATTTTTCAACAGAGCATTACAATTTGGCTAATCAAAAAAAATTGCTTTGCACAGAAAAGTTAGTAAAAACAGGTTACCAGCAAAATAACTCCATGTGCTATTTATGCCAAGCAAAAACCAGCTGAATACCAGTTACAAACAATATACATGAACATCACCTGAAAATTTGGTTTGTATGTGTTTTTCGAAGGTAATTTTCATACCAGGTAATTTTGTTTGTGCTTAGCAGGTCCACGACATAGGCCCTTAACCAGTTCGCACCGGGATTATTTTGACATTGACCAGGCCCAGGAGCAGTGTTTTTAAATAACCTCGATCCGAGGCGGGTTCAGGCCATCTGTGGGTAGCACACACTGATATTTCCAGTCTCGATTGCTGTGAGGCAGTCACTGACAGATATTTCCAGCCTTGCATGTATACACGTCCTCTGACGCAAACTAGTTAAAGAGAAAATCCCCACCTTTCAAGAACCCATTGTCTAGTTTGTACCTGATGTTGTGAGATGAGACCAGGGGCGTTCCCCTCGCCAATCAGGGGGGCTGACAGGGCGAGATGACCCATTAGCAGGGACACTTCCTTCATGCTACGCCAGCAACAGACAAGCACCATCTGAGGGGTAACCTTGAGGGCCTTGCCAGCCACGACGTCTGGGGCGGTTGATGGGCTTGAAGGGCAGACCTCGTCATCAGATAATTGGTCTGGGTTCTCAAGAGCTGAAACCAAAAGTTGTGATTTGAAGAAATCTTTTAAAACTTCAAGCAGACCCAGATGAAAAAGCCAGGAAATAATTTTTTAAAAACCAAAAAAACACACAGGACATTCGTGTAATGTCACCGTTTTTACGAAGAGAGACATGTCAAAAATTACCAATATTTTTACCTTTAAATTTGTTTTAACTATTTTTCTTTAAAACACTAACTTAACCATTTTAACATGCTTCTGTATTATAAAGCAAAACATCATTAATTTCCAAATTACAATTCCAAAAAGAATGCAAGGAGCAGGAATCTAGATAGTTGCATTTTCACAAAGAGACGCGAACATTACTGACCCTTCAACGCGTACAAAAGGTAAACGATATTAAACTGAAAGGCAAAAAAGAAGGTCAACTGAGAATTTCGTTTTCACAAAATGACACATCTTTGTTACAAAATTCGGACTTTGGAGGACAAAATACGGACTTAAAGACCTACTTTAACGGTTTTCGAATTTTCTTATATTGAAGTCCTATTCAGAAGAGCGATGTCTAATAAAACGGGAATGTGTCAATATATATTTTTTCACGCACGTGTTTCCGAGAAAAATAGCATTTTTGTAGCCCTTTTTTGCGCGAGTCAATGCTGCTTTTGTAAAAAGGAGCGTGACGTCAAAGCTCATTAGCATCTAATGAATAGCGAATTCGGTGACGTGTGACCGTTGATCAGCGAGAAAGCTGCACGCAACAACACCACGACCCACGCGCATTGTATAGACGTACGGTAATCGGACGTACAATGTACATGTGTACAGTACATGTGTACATTAGTGCACCTACGGTTAATCCAGTGTTCAATACGACTTTCCTTCAATACGGGGGTGTATTTTCGAATCTTTATTTACTTTCAAATAAGTAAGACATTTCTAATAAATATTGTTGATATCTGCAAATGGTGTATTCTACTTTAAGGTTTGTGAAATGCCCCGGAATTTTTGTTGTTGTTTTTCTCGATCTGTTGTGGACTAAATACGTGGCTTTCATTTTGGACTGCGGGTCCTGACAATCGGCACTGAAATGCTCGCCACAGACGAGACTCCATTTTGATACACAGAAGTCTGACCGCGTCGTCTCAACAAACTTGATCCACTGTCGCCGAACGGTCTCATTCTTCGGGAATTCAAAAAATCGCAATTCCAGTTCTTTGGCAGAATTTCGTGTACAACCACCAACCACACAGGATTTAGGCATTTTTGTTAAAGCATGGAGACAAAATTATAAACTTGACGAGTACAAAGCGTACATACATACACCTCGTTAGCAAAAGCACGAATGCAGCTAGCTAACGCGATCGATCATGCGCGTGTACGTGTGGGTACGTACGCACCCGTACGTGCATTTATGTGTAGACATGCATAACCGAAACCAGCCGTCAAACGGGTACCAGTTTTATTTGTTTTCTCCGGTAGTACGTCAGACATTGTTCGTTTCTCAACAGCGCCGCCAGCGGTCAATTTGTAGAAAGTTTTCAATAACTCGACAAAAACCGTCCAGAATTTATCGCAAAATAACACAAAATGTATACGCATAACAAACATTGTTTTGGAATAAATGTGTAGTTTATTATATACTGAACACAATAACATATGATTCAAGCAATTTTAAAACCGTTAGAGTACCGGGTAGGTCTTTAAGAGGACAAAAATAGAACTTTTGCAGGCTTTCAGGAGTAGTTTTTGCCGGGAGTTTTTGTTGCTACCCCCCATGTCTACAGCAACATAAGCCTCATTTGGCATGTTCTGTACAAACAACACTTGTGCGCTCCATCCTCAACTAAAGCTCTTGAAAGTGCAGTTGCAGTACTCCTGCACCCAAGCCCTTCATTGTGTGATTTATATAATGACAATGTACACTGTAGGAAAAATAGTCAATGAGATTTAATTTTTCTTTATTATTATTATTTTTTTAGTTGTGGGACAAAATGTAGAGAAAAGTAGGAAATATCAGGAAATTCAAAAAAAAAGTAGGAAAAGTAGGAGCAAGATGAAAACAAAAATTGAAAAAACTTGAAAGCCTGTACAGGTATTCGCATATGGAAGAGTTAAAGCTACGCAGGACCATTTGCAATTAAGAAAAGTACCTGCCAATTGAAAACGTACCTGAGTTAGATTCCTCTGGTACGTATCCTTCAGGGGAGGAATTACACACGACTACGGAGGCTGCCTTGGCCACTTGCAAACACAGTTGAATTAGCTTGGGAATCATAGAGAGCCAGCTTTCAGAATGGGATACAGTCCTGAGGAAAGACAGCAAGAATCACGACTAAATGAGGATGTTAGGGGCCCCAATCAAACAGTCACAAGTGCAGCCATTGAGTGGCAAAGGGGTACATTTCGGGTCTAACAGTATGACTTTTTGGGGTCCCCATGTAGTTTCTCATCAAGTATCATTAAAATTTATTTCAGACTATTTTGTATTTGTTTTGCAGGTACTTTTCTTTTACATAATTGCTCTTGGAGATAGAAGACATTACCCAGTTCGCGCTGGGATTATTGTAACATTCACTGAACCAAGGCGCGCGATTATTTTTAACAAAACTCGATCTGAGGCGGGTTCAGGCCGATGGTACCAGAAAGCACACCCAGGCATTCCCGGCCTTGCTCGTTGCTGACGAATTTCTTTCGTGTATATACGTCTTCTGGCGCGAACTAGTTAACTGGCTCTCATAAGAAAGGGCACGTGTAAACAAGTGTGATGTAAACAGAACACCATTCCATAGGCTTACTGCCCTTGGTTAGGGAGAAGTACAACTATATAAGGCTAGTTGTCATTTGAAGACGTTATCATAAATATACTTCAGTTTTAAATTAGACCCTTTTTTAGTTTTTAACTCGTTTACCCCCCCAAATTGCCCTTAATCTACTTTGAAAAAAGAAGAAGAAATGACCGAACTGAGGATAAGACGTACCTTAGGTCCACAACAGCAAGCAACTCCCTGATACAGTGCAGTGTTCCGTACATGGGACCCTGAACCGCCGCCTCCAATAAACTGCCTTGAGCCACGCCCACCTCCTCCGTCAAATTCCTGCATAGGTCAATGAGGATTCCCATGGTGCCCTGGGGCAGGTCGGTAGCAGTGCCTCTTAGAGACTCGGTTGGCTCGAGGGCCAAGAAACGAAGCACAAATGAAGCCGTCTCACAATTGTGGGGTTTGTTGCTGGACGCAAGCTGCATGGCGTCTGTGTAGAGCTCATGGCGACATTTCTGGCCCTGCAAGGTTAACAAAAAATACCACAATTCAGAGCCTTTTTAATCACATTTTCGTTTATTTTTGTTCACTTTGCGAACAATTAAGTTTTTAGATATTCAAAAAAATTTGCCCGACTAAATATTTGAATATTTTAAAACTTGCCGATAAAATTTTACACATGCAAACTGCAGCTGCCTTCCTCGTTGGTCAAAAGTTGCATACAAATCACACCGGCTAAAATTTGCACAATTACATGGGAAATTACACAGGTCAGGTGTTGTCATATGGACCGAAGTCCTGATTGACAGCTTTAGTTCGAGAGGTCTTTTTTTTCTTCTCTTAGCCGGATCACCACGAGAAGGTAGCTGTCTTGATCCTCCATAAACACCGGGGCAAACCCCTTCTCTTAGGCCTGGCGTCCTAAAGAATTTACTCAGCCCGCTGCGGCGTACCGCGGCGCGAGCGCGGCGCCTTATTTCACTCTTATATTCTTGATAACCGCGGCGCGAGCGCGGCGCAAACATCTTGGCCACAGCTCATTACGATCGGCCATTGTGTAGGTAGCATTCTTATGTAAATAGGGCTTACCACTGGCATGTCACTCGGCGCGCCGAGGCGCGCCGTGGAGATTAGTCTTCAGCCCGCCCTGGCCAGCCGAGAAGATTACCTTGTTCAACAACAAAAGACGATGACCTCCATTCCAGTAAAAGCCATTCATCAATCCCCAAAGATGCCAGTGAAGTTTCAAAAGCCATTGTTAGTGCCAATTATTGTTGCATTGCTGTTCAATGTTTATAAAATAATGTACATAGCATAGGTGGCCATGAAAAAATAAGAAAAATGTAGTGTAAAATAAAGTAGCGTTCAAAGCCTATGGTTTTCAAGAAATTGTAAATGTTTGTGGGTCCGGGATTCCTGCCTTTCCGATGGCCATCACCAGGAGAAAAAAACGTGTGATTTTGAATATGTCCCTTCTAATCTCGAGTCATAACTTTTGCATCGCTTTTTTTATTGAATCAAAATAGGCTAAGTTTAAAGTCTTCAGTTTAAAAATAAATCTGCTAAAGACTAAGCGTACGTTTTTCCTATAGATCCGGATCGTGCGTGTAGTATTATTTAAGCATTTCCTCTTTTTAAACTTTACTGTAAGAATTATAAATGAACTTTATTATATAAATTAATAAATATTGTATCTGCTTGATTCGGGGAGGTTCTCTAATACACTATAACTAACATAGAAAAATAAGCCGACTTAAACAACTTCCGAACTCGTTGTTAATTTTAATAGATCTCGATATAATATAAAATCCAGTCTTTGTTGCCGTTTATCGGCCTTATACAAGTTACCTGGGCAAGCGAGGGGGTATCACTTTGCTGTGCTTTAGTGGGATTATCATGATGCCCTCTGCAGATAATTTCGCCCCATGAATAATCCTTGCCAGTTCGTCGTCAGAAAAAATTAAGTACGACCAAATAATTCACTACCGATTATTTGGGGCAATGCTTTCCCAGCGACCCATGTGGTTCTACGTATGGCCGTGCGTGGAAAGTTGATGACGATTTTTTCTTGGGAAATCGCCACTATACCCTTGACTCTGATTTTCCAGAAGTCAGTCCCCAGTGTCCCTTTCGGAGATGAGAGCCAAGTTCTCGATGAAAAGTTCAACATCTTCTTCCAAGCGATCTAATGGGTCAACATCGTCGGATCGTCCTAGACAGACGTCGTTCGGCCTTCGGCCAGGGCAGGCGGTCCGACCAGGGCAGGCGGTCCGACCATGTTGAAATGATAATTGAATTGAACGCAAAAAGACCCGAACTCTGACTAATTTGTTCTAAATTCATATGTAATGATTCAAGGAATTTGTTGTTTCCAAAAATATTCACCTGAAATAACCTAAAATGAGATTTTTCCAGCGATTGCGTGCAAACCAGCACACGTGTAAAGGAGGGAATTCCCCTCGATGAGAAATGTCGATGAGAAATGTCGATGAGAAATGACCAGTGCGACACAAAACATAGCGGGGTACCAGCGTGGCCATACCGTTATACACGCTGGTATCCGATTCCTAAAGTAGGGAGAATTTAAAACGTTGCTGTTTTTCAAACCCCAGCTTCACCCGTGTATTGTGCTTCATTCATGCAGTTTAGCAATGGGATGGAGCTGTTGATGGAGCCGAAGCCAGGAAAAAACGAGCCAAAACTGCGGTGTACATTGTGCGGGTCCGAGCGCAAGTGCTTGCAATGAACATGAAAATTCTCCCTTGACGTGCAAAGCAAATCTGACTTTGCTATGTCTAGTCTTGAAATTACACATAGCTAGCTATAGACCACCGGAGCACTAGTCTTTGGGCAAGACGTTGCTTAATTCGCAGCCACGAGAGGGCGCTATCGCGACAAACCATCATCACTCGCCATCCTGTCCGTAACAACGTTGTTACGGACAGGATGGCGAGTGATGATGGTTTGTCGCGATAGCGCCCTCTCGTGGCTGCGAATTAAGCAACGTCTTGCCCAAAGACTACCGGAGCACGTGTTCTGTACCTCATCGAAACTGCGTCGTGTCGGAGTCGGACTCAAAACGTGTGTACACGTCTGCAAAGTGACGTTATTTGTTAATTAGACCATGATGTTTGTCTTTCAGATTTATGATTGGAATACAAAACTGGATGATAAATGCCTATATTTTTTAGTTATTGGCGATTTTTTCCAATGATGTTATTTCCCAATCAAGTTGTTGTGGGATCGCATTTTATCGCTCACAAAAATAGAGTTGGAGTACGGCAGGGTGACCTGAACCAAATTTATATTTTGTTATAATTTTAATATAAAAATAGTATTCCTACGCTGGAAATAATTTTGAGACTACAATTGACAGGGGACCTTCAAAATATTTGGTGATAAGGCCACGGGGTAAACACTGGAGTAAGCAAATCTTTAATAAGCAAAAGCACTTTCTAAACAACTTTTCATAAAACCAATCAATACATTTTCGAAAGGTATTCTTTTCCTCTTGTCGAGAACTGAGTTCGATGGTTCGATGTCAGATAGTCTTCTTAAAACAGCTGTTAAAAAAAATATATGTTTGCACAAAGTGAAGATCAATTGATCATGCACACAAATTGCTAAGAAATACTCACTGTCGGCGCGCCGCGGCGGGCTGTGTGTATTCACATGGTAATCTAGTGCGTTCAGCCGTGACGCTATTGTTATGCATGTTTTCCCCCACCGCCGCACAGCGCCGCGCATCGGCTGGCCGCAGGACGCTGTAGCACGGCGCTGTGCGGCGCACCAAAGCGGAACGCGGCGCGCTGAGTAAATTCTTAAGGACGCCAGGCCTTAGCGATAAGTTTTTCTGGGTTCTTTTACGTGCATTACACAACACACGGGACCTCCAGCTTTACGTCCCATCTGAACGACGAAGCAATAGTGGTTTAATTGCCTCGCTTAAGGACACACGTGTCGACACCGAAACTCGAACTTACGCTCTGTGGAACAGAAAACCGGGTTCTTAACTGCCCAGGCACAACATTCCACATGAGGTCAGGTGTTACTTATAGACTATAAATTATTACTAAGGCCCCAAAAAGAAAGAAAAAATATCAGAACTTACTATTAATTCTAGCGTCTCTTGTGAAAGATCATTCAAGAGGTCAAAGGCCATGACCTTGTTACTCTCATAGGGGTCAGTCAGCCTGTGCAATAGTAGCTTGATATGGTCCGTGCGAGTCCAGACTTCTTTCAGGTCAAAGAATGCAGAATTTTTGCCTGTAATAGCACAGTTAAATAAAGTTTGGTTTCAATAAAAAAATAGTCAAAATATTTCTCCTGCAAATCCATAGAAATATAAAGATAGTATAAACCATTGATAATTGCTTGAATTATCAGGAATTATCAGCATTGTATTTTATAGTAATAATGCTCAACCAACCTGTCCTAAGCTTTACAATCATGGATGCCAAAAAAAATGCAAGAAAAATCGAGTTCGCTTTTAACCGGTGTCGGGCAGTTGTTCCTGTTGTTCTTGTGTTTTTCACGATCGCCGTTAGGCGATCGTAAATAATAATTGTAAAAAAAACAATAATAAGATTCTGTCAATGGAAAAAGGCCAAAAACAAAACAATTTCCAACCTGGTTTTCTGAAATTTTGGGTCGGTCTGTCAGTTGGCAACATTATTTATTATTATTTTTTTTGTAGGTCTAACAATAATTTTGGTGTCAAATTGAAGCTCAACATGTCCTTTTGCCATCTATACCAAAACTTAATTTCACCAAAATGTGAGGGGTTCGGTCAAAATGAGACGGAACTGGGCACAGGGCATAGTGGAGAAAACTACAAAATTCTATGTTATTGATATATTTATTATTGATATATATCGGATTCATTGATATTTGTAATCTTTGTTTCATGTATGTCTACTAACCATATTTCTAAAGGAATAGTAAGTTAGTAATGGAATAAAAGTGTTTTAAGGAAAAACAATTGACATTTTTCCATATCACATGTACTGGCTTTTTCTTCATATTTTACTTTTGCGACATGTTGATACATTGTAAATGCAAACTTTAAACAGCCATAATTTGTGGAATGTCCAATTGAAGTGCAACAAACAGCTTTGAAAGGAGAAATTTATTCTCTTTTCTAATACCTGAGAACCCCCATTTCAACCTCTGCCCAGTTCCGTCTTATTTTGCCAGAACCCCTCATAATTATGTGACTCGTTTCTGGTTTTGTAGGAGAAGGTCACATTTCTCGTAATATAGTACCCTCCGACCATAAAAACTAGTTTGGATGGATGGGGTTAAAAAATGATACCAAGATCACCTGATTTGGTCCAGTAGTTTTCATTGTAGTGGCATTTTTCTGGAACAAAGTTGGGGGTCAGTTGGACAGGTGATCAACAGAAGGGCGACAGCAACGAAAAGACCTGTCAAACCGACCACATAAACTTGGTTCCAGAAAAAGGTCCCTGGAATGAAAACTACTGGACCGAATCGGGTGATCTTGATATAATTTGTTATCAATAAAGATTTCCCGTCCATCCAAACTAGTTTTTTCTGGTCAAAGGGTACTGAAAATAGGCCGTTCTTGGTTAGTTTTTTCGGACCACCCTGTATAACATTCTCAAAAGTTCTGGACATATATAAATATGTCGTCTCTTTTGATCTTGCTCGACCTGTTTGGGAGAAAAGACAAACCAAATCACTGGAGGGTAATACAGATAAAATCAACCAAAGTGCGATCAACAGAAATGTGACAGCTTGATCAACTTGCTTCATGCTAGTATTAAAGATGCAAATACATGTACATGTACCCTCTACTCTTTTAAACGCAAGTTTAAGGACTCTAAATTTGATGCTTATACCTGTAATTTAGCATTGCATTTACATAATTTAATAATTTCCACTGGTAAATGTTATCGTTTCGTGATTGATTATTCGTCTTGATTTATATAATTAATCTGGGTTCTGGTAATCGACAAGATCTGCTTTTTTACGGGTCCCCTCCACTTCTTATATAACATTATATTGTTCCTCTTATTATATACATGTTTTGTTCAAATAATAAATTCTTGTATTTTTAATTTTGTTTCTATAACAAATGTACTCATGAAGTGGAAACAAAGTAAAGTAAAGTAAGACACCATCTCAATTTACCTTTAGATTTGCAGTCGTAAATTGTCGCTATTGTCCTGAGAGTGTGCAGCGCTACTGTCCTCTTGGGGTAAGAGCTGCCCGGTTTCAACACTTCAAACAGAAAGCCTATCAACCAAGACATGAAGCCCTGCTGACAAAAAAAGAGTTTCAGAAATTACGATCGGCAAACAAAAGCTGAAACAACCACAAACTAATTAGGTGTCCCAGGAAAAGAAAACATTCTTCGCACAAGTTTTTCACCAGAACTGTCTTATATGACACACATCAATTAAAACCCTAACCCTCTTGCGTAATTTTTTTCCCAGCATGGTAAAGGCCAATTAAAATAACTGGGCATATCTAGACCACACTGAATGGAAGACACTTAGTTTCTCGGAACCTTGCTTTTCCTTAAATTAAACTCATCCCACAATAAACTTACAATCCAAAAATAGTCAATGAAAAATGAGCACCATCTGAACGATCTACAAGTATAACCTAACCCATTATCTACTTGGCTACTGTGAGAGGTCGACAGAAGCCGTTTTTGAAAGTGCTTTAATGTACCTCTGGGGCCGTATTCACAAAACGACTTAAGTCCAAAAAAAATAAGCACCCCACTTAAATACCCGACTTAGACAAATCTGAATGACTTAGCGGTATTCACAAAACATTTTTGCTAAGTACCCCACTTATTTTTGAGTCTTAAATCTAAGTGTGGTCTGACTAGTCTTAACTCGTTTAAGCGGGGCGCTTAGGTGTCATGGCGGCTTTTTTCTGTCCTTCGGTTTGTGCATTTTGGGCACAAAATGTGATATTCTAGGGGCTATAGGAAATCTTGACAGTATTGAATTATTGTAAAAAGAAGCCAATTTGAAGTTAATGTGTGACAGCTCTAGAATTGTAGTTCGTTGACATTCTAACGATTTTTTTCGATCGATTTGTTAAATTCTAGGCGGGCGGAATGATTGTGATTGGTGACGTGTTACGTTAACGTTAACCAATGACATGCAATACACGTGACTGCCGACTATAAAATGCAAAAGAACTATCTTACCTTCCATCATGTTTGAAAGAATGCGGATAAATCACCAGCACAATTTGTTTCACACTCGAGAGTAATTAAAACAAACATTTCACTACTATTCTGTGTTAAAACATCTAAAACGTGCATGACGAACTCGTTTAACGCGCGCGTGACGCAGACTATTTTGGTGCACTAACTTGGGCTTGAAAACTGCCTCGCTAGCTGCGTGCGTGTGCACGCGCGCATGGTAAACCGCGCAGATAGATTAAATTTTTGTTGCGTAGGAACGTTTATGACGAAAATGTTTTGCGCATGAGCAACAGTGACTGCTTTAAACACTTAAGTTAAGTGGAGCACTAAGATAAGTGGGTTGCTTAGATCTTTTGTGAATACCAAATTAAGCGCGGCACTTAAGTTAGCAGGGTGCTTAGATTTAGGTATGACTTAGGTATTCTCCTAAGTTTAAGTTTTGTGAATACGGCCCCTGGCCTACGTGTAACTAGTTGACTGAGCAATAACAATATATTTTAGTATTATTGTTAAAACTACTGAATAATCATGACGCGGGGGGTGTAGAAACGCCCATTTACCCTTTCCCATCGTGGAGAGAAAAAAAGAAACAGTAGATTATGTTATTTAAAATACAATACAATGTAGGTGGTATAGCAAACACCATGAGAGCTCAACGCAACATAATGTGAAATTTATGTGACCAATCACAACAAACCTGAAAGATGTTGTTTCTAACAGAGGGTGCTATTGAAACGTCTAGAAGGTACGGTGTTGCATACACTTGAAATAATCCGATCAAAGAAATTTAATGTTCGATTGCATCAAGGGTCCTTATACTCGGTAGTTGTGCTGCGTAATCTTACAGAAATCTTACGATCTTGAATAAACTGTCAGACTTCTGCAAATGGATTATCTTAATTCTCATTTTCGTTTGTCATAAATTTCACACAAAAAACCCAACTTTCAATAACTTGCAATTAAAGTAAGTTCACAAATGAGGGGTCCAAAAGTAATATTGGTTGGTGTCCCTCCCGGTCACACCTGACATGTGTAATTTCCATTTGTTGTCATGAATAACATATTTAATACAAGTTTCAGGTTTGATTCATAGAAATGTAGATTTTGATGAATAACGTGAGAACAAATTACCATTTTGTGTTCTACAACAGAGCCAGCTGTTTCAAAGCCTGTTTTCTCAGTTATGTTATTTGAACTCCAAGAAAGTAGTCAATATGCAAACATACTCTATTATATACCAAATTAAAAACTTACGTTGAAATTTTTCAACCATGTGTCAATTTCACTTGTAATACCCATTTTGTGGAGTGAGTCACATACATTGTATGTCCTGATTTCAACAAAAATTCTTATGTCAGATGTAAAAGGGACACAAAAAATTGGACCCCTAGTTTATGGACTGACCCAATTACTGGTGTGTTCTGTTGCATTTAGCAGGGTTAAAGGTAGGAAACACCATTGGTAATTAATTGAATTATCATTAATGGGTGGATGTAAAGGTAGGACACCATTGGTAATTGCTTGAATTATTAGGGTGGATGTAAAGGTAGGATACACCATTGGTAATTGCTTGAATTTTAATGAATGGGTGGATTTGGGGGATTGCATTTTATAGTAAATATGGTTTAACTGACCTATCAGAAGCTTTACAATCCTGGAGGCTGAGAAAAGCAAGAAAAACGGCGTTCCTTTCAACCGGCGTTGGGCATGGGTTCTTATGTTGTCCTTGAATTTTTGTTCAATCACATTTATTTTGGGGGATTAGTACTCTATTTGCACTGCTGCTTTGTTCGGGCCCCAGAATCTATACTTGAGTTTTAGATATGGGGAGATTCGAGTGGAGAAACCGGAGCCCGAACAAACCAACGTGGGGAGGCAAGGCGGTACACTGTAAAAAATTGTATAACTTCACAGTTGTTGTTCTGTTGAAAATGTCAATATATAACAGTAGATATCGCTGTTGGGATTTCTCTGCGTATAAACAAAACTAGTACTGTCTATGCACATTTTACTGAAATTCTCTGTTTGGTTACAGAAGGTTCGCTGTTAAATTAAAGTTTTGTACTGGAACAAGAAACATCATCTTTTGAACAAGCATTTTCTTCCGTTATGTTAAGACACATCAACATTACTGTTTTATAACAACACAATTCGCTGTAGATCTACAGCAACGACAACGAAGTATTTATTTACAGAGAATCTACTGTTCTCCTACACAAATCTCACCACGCAGGAACTGACCGACCAGAAGTGAGGAAACTAGTGTTCACAAAAGTCATGCTAAACCGTGTTGTTATACCACAAAACACACTTTTTGACCACTTTGTGTAATTATTAAAGCAATTCAGTGATACAATTTTGATTTTTAGCAAATAAAGCTGAAGAATTGCATCCCATCTCCTTCCGCATTGAAATATTAAAATTATTCATTTGAAAGCGCGACTTCATCATTGCGGGAAAAGCTGAATATAAAAGTAACTCACGACCGTGGTTAAAGTGTTTAGTAGGTTATCGTAGCATTTGTACTATATATCTGTATACGTAATACATGTAGTATTGTGTAATGTGTAATAACTAGTTACTTATAATAGGTCTGGTTCCCATTCCTACTTCATTCATTGATGTAAATTGCCGCAATTATATGCATAACAACAGAAAACTGTACTTCAACAGGAGCGTTTGTTTTTGGATAAAACTTGCTGTTATATTAACAAAACAACAACGGGTTAATCACTGTTGCAAAACAGGGGAATCACTGTAGGTGTACAGTACCCAATACAGTAGAATCTCTGTTAATAAACAGAGATAAAACAACAGCAGGATGTACTGTTAAAAAACAGTAACTTCTGTAATGCCGATTGACAATAGAATGTACCGTTAACAGTGTAGGGTGGTGAAAGAAGGGGAAAAAAAAAAAAAAAAAAAAAGTGTAAGTAACAGCTGCTGTCCACTCGAGTCTAGGCCCAGATGTATAGAAGTACACATAATGTTTTACTTGTACCTACCGTACCGGCTTCACCTCACCGTTCATCCTTGCCTCAACCGGACTTAACACTGACAGTATCTAATCTTGCGCCCTCACGCGCCGCAGTGCAAATAGTACTCTATTTGCACTGCTGCTTTGTTCGGGCCCCAGAATCTATACTTGAGTTTTAGATATGGGGAGATTCTTCGCTCCGAACCGGGACCACGAAGCCTCACCCATTCCCAATATATCTCGCCCCAAATACCACCCATACCTCACCCGTACCTCACCCGTACCTCACCCGTACCTCACCCGTACCTCACCCGTACCTCACCCGTACCTCACCTGTACCTCACCCGTACCGCGTCGCCCATACCGCGTCGCCGGTACCCGCGTCGCCCGTACCGCGTCGCAACGCGTCACACGCACGACGCCGCCTACATGACGCCGACCGCACAACACCACTCGCACGACGCCACCCGCACGACGCCACACGCACAACGCGACGCCGCCATCCAACCGGTAAAGTCGGGAACTATACGCCTATCTGATGGCGTTTGCCGTAAATGCTATAGCGTATTATTCGACAGACGCGGTGGAAATGCGTGCAATGAAAACCAACTTGTATTTGAAAGTCGCCCCTTGTAGACGGGGGCGCGCGTAGCCATTCAGACTATCGATGCTAACCAGATCGGCGGAAGCAGGTTCTGAAGGACAAGCACCAGAGTTAGAATATCCTACATTCAGTTTGCGAGTAGCGCGTTGCAGTTTGACACTGTAGGTGGGCAGAGGGCGGATAGCCCTACATACCGGGGCATCAAAAGCCGAGAGTTATTAGGGCGCGGAATACTACCTAATGAGCGACAGTTTGAACCATCCGGCGCAATTGCGACCTTCAAGATATCTTAAACGTACATGTACATTTTCCATGCTCCGCGGTGCCAAGGAGCGTCAATGACGGGTATATTATTATGGGGTCTCGTGTCGTCACTCCTCGCTTAGAACTCCGCCCTCGCTTTCGGGAACATCTCGATAGACTAGCAGACGCCAAACGAGCACGGGAAGAAAAATAGCGCGGAACTGGGAAATGCGTCCTGAATGAACCTACAAGACCGCCCCCTACCTTTAACGCTGTTCATTTAGTTAATAAATTAATTTTGCAGATGAGCTTCACAAGTCCGCAAATATGCGCAGGACAACAACAAACAGAAGTGCTGCGTGTGGGACTTTTCTCGACGCCGAATTGCATGCATAAAGCGCCCCGTTTCCTCAAATTTCCCCTTGTGGGTCAAAGCCTACCGCAACTGTGTACAGTTAATATCTATTTTATTGTAATTATTGCCATTACCACTTTACTCAGGCACTTTTTCACACACAAACAGATAACAATACAAAGAAAAGGTTGTTTCATTCTGAGGACTGAAGACCATGAGACGTTAATTTACTACAGGGATACAGGGCTACTGGCCCCTGAATGTCCAAGCATGTTCGATTGGATTCATCTATGCGTTGGAAACGGGCAGTGTTGCAGAACGGCTGCACCGATGGACCGTTGCAGACCAGTCGACACGCAATTTTCGCCAAGTTCAGCGGCGACCGTGGAAACAACAACATAGCTTTTCACCATCGAAATGGTTCTTAGGGTCTGTGAAAAAAAAAAATATGACTTCAATCAATCATTAAACGTCATTTAGGAAACGGAAAGGAAAAACAAAAGAACATTTCGATTAAAAACAATTTAGGCCAATCTGGTTATTATGGCAACTACTTCACGTGCCGCTATTCCTTTTTTATAATTCTTTTGAGGTCTTTAGGCAAAAGTTCCGATCCCAAAATAAGACTTTTAAGAAGTGGAGTAAAGATGACCACAAAATAAAAAATAGACAAGGATTGGCCGAAACTTGTTTATGTCACTCATGCAGAGGCCCGTCCTCTGAGCTTAATTAGTTACATTCAAATGTAACCCGCAGGGCCTATCCACTGCGGAACTTCTATTGCCTCTCACGCAGAGGCCCATCCTCTGATCTTAATCGGTTAAATTTAAAATTTAACACGCGGGGCCCGTCCACAGCGGAACTGCCCATACTGTGATCTTAATCAGATACATTCAAATTTAACACGCAGGGCCTATCCACTGCGGAACTTCTATTTGCCTCAAATGCAGAGGCCAGTCCTCCGATCTTAACGCTAACCCAACCTAATGCTGCTTTTGACTAGCAGTAAAAAGTAGTATGCAGAACTCTCACCTACCTGTGTACAATGCCTATAGTAATTTTTAGTATTTGGTACATGTACACCCCTAATTGCACTCGTAGTACTAAGCATTGGGTCCCTAGCCCTCTGCTTGCTGAGTGTTCATGGCCCATGTATACTGCGTGGAGTGTTCTAACCTCTACAGCAAAGATTGTCACATGGGACACGGCAATGGGTCAAGGCTGAACTACTGCATTTTTTGCCAGGTAAGAATTACTGACCTGTATTACCACTATTAGTATTTTGTGGTTGGCAGTATCTGTAATTTGACAGTACGCACCCAATCATCAGTCACGGAGAGACTGTAGAGAAAGGAACCGAGCTACAAAATTTTAAGTAATATTCTGTAGTACTCAGTTCTTTAGCCGGCCCAGAGTAAAGCCTGCCCTAGGGGGTTAGGGTTAATCAGTTAAATTCAAATTTAACACGCAGGGCCTATCCACTGCGGAACTTCCATTTGTCTCAAATACAGAGGCCCGTCCTCTGATCATATCAGTTAAATTCAAAATTTAACACGCAGTGCCTAACCACTGAGGTACTTCTATTTGCCTCAAATGCAGAGGCCCGTCCTCTGATCTTAATCAGTTAAATTCAAAATTTAACACGCAAGGCATATCCACTGCGAGACAAATTTTGTCTCTCATGTCCCTACATGAGAATAATTTCAGAATAATTAATTAGTTACATTCAAATTTAACACGCGTGGCCTATCTATTGCGGAACTTCTTTTGTCTCTCATGTAGAGGCCCGTCCTCTGATCTTAATCCGATACACGGTCGAATTTAACACACAAGGCCTATCCACTGCGGAACACTTTTGTCTCTCATGCAGAGGCCCGTCCTCTGATCTTAATCAGTTAAATTCAAAATTTAACACGCAGGGCATATCCACTGTGAGACTTATTTTGTCTCTCATGTCCCTACATGAGAATAATTTCAGAATAATTAATTAGTTACATTCAAATTTAACACGCGTGGCCTATCTATTGCGGAACATCTTTTGTCTCTCATGTATAGGCCCGTCCTCTGATCTTAATCCGATACACGGTCGAATTTAACACACAAGGCCTAACCACTGCGGAACTACTTTTGTCTCTCATGCAGAGGCCCGTCCTCTGATCTTAATCCGATACATACGAATTTAGCACGCAGGGCCTATTCGCTGCAGAACTACTTTTGTCTCTCATGTATAGGCCCGTCCTCTGATCTTAATCCGATACACGGTCGAATTTAACACACAAGGCCTATCCACTGCGGAACTACTTTTGTCTCTCATGCAGAGGCCCGTCCTCTGATCTTAATCCGATACATACGAATTTAACACGCAGGGCCTATTCACTGCAGAACTACTTTTGTCTCTCATGCAGAGGCCCGTCCTCTGAATTAATCAGCTACATTAAAATGTAAATGTAGGATACACCATTTGCAGATATGGAGAGAGAAAAAACACAACATTTACTACCGAATTGTTAAGAAATATCTTACTCATCTGAAAGTAAATAAAGATCTAGGCGTCCAGCAAATTGATCGCGAAAAAACACAACTAACATAAGAATAACAGCTCGACGCCAGTTGAAAACAAACGCTGTTTTTCGTGCTTTTCTCGGCATTAATGACTGTAAACTTCGGACAGGCCAGTTTAAAGATATTTACTATAAAATACAACCTTCCAAATTCGCCCGTTCATGATAATTCAAGCATTTACCAATAGTGTATACCACCTTTAAGACGCAGGGCCTAATCCACTGCGGAACTTTTTTGTTTGGTCTCAAATGCAGAGGCCCGTCCTCTGATCTTAATCAGATAAATTCAAATTGAAAACGCAGGGCCCTTCCACGGCGAAACTCCTTATGACTCAAATGCAGAAGCCCGTCCTCTGATCTTAATCAGATACATTCAAATTTAACACGCAGGGCCCGTCCACGCGGAATTTCTATTGCCTCTCACGCGGAGGCCCCACCTCTGATCTAAAAATAAACATGTTATATTAAAAATTCAGCACACAGGGCCTGTCCACTGCGTCACTTTTATGTACTCTTATCCTCTGATGATATCCATGTAAGATAAACATTCATCACGCAGGGCCCGTCCCCTGCGTAACTTTTGTTCTCTCATATCCTCTGATCTTAACGATGTTGGTTTTAAATTCAAGATGCAGGGCCTACCCACTGCGGAATTTATATTCTCTCTTATGATCTTAACATTGTTATATTTAAATTCAACCCACCGGGCCCGTGCACTGCGGAACTTATATTCTATCTTAACCATTTCGCGCCGGGCGGAAATACCGAGCGCGTGACACGGAGCCGGGCTAGTTTAGCCTGACCTGCACGCTCCAGTGACTCCATTGAATTGCGCCCGGAAATAAACGGCCCCATTGTTTGGTCTTGCGTAATCCGCTCTTTGTTACCGAGTCTAGACAATCCTCCAGCACTATAAAATTTATATAATTTTCGATGCCCGAAACTGGGCACCCGGCTGCGTGGTATCGGGAAAAATGCCCGATTTCGGGTAGCCCGGCGCCAAGTGGTTAACCTATGATCTTAACATTGTTAGATTTAAATTTAACACACAGGGCCCATCCACTGCGCAACATTTGTTACCTCTTATTCTGTAATCTTAACAATGTTAGAATTACGTTCCGACACGCATGGCCCATTCACTGCGTTACTTCTATTCTCTCTTATGCTTAGATCTTAACCATTGCTAGATTTAAGTTCAACACACAGAACCTGACCACTGCATAACTTATATTCTCTCTTATCGTCTGATCGTCTGATCTTAACAATATGTAAGATTTAAATTCAGCACACAGGGCGCGTCTGCTGCGTAACTTATAACTATCTCTCATCCTTTGATCTTAACTACACTAGATTAAAATCCAAAACGCAGGGCCCGTCCGCTGCAAAACCATATTATCTTAACCATGTTAGATTACAATTGAACACACAGGGCCCATCCATGCACTGTTTCTCTCTTATGCGGAGGCCCGTCCTCCGACGGATCTTAACCACGCTAGTCTAGCGTAAAATTGTGCATTTTAGTACAACTCGACCGACAGTCGGTCGCGCCTTCTTGCATACGTGCCACCAAACATGGCTGTTCAGTATGCCTAAAACCGGAAATCTATTGTCCAATTTAAAACACAAGAGGGCGCTGTCCAATCACGGATTGTTTTGGTTTTGTGCATTATAAGAATATTCATGAGATCATTGTCCCCCTACAAAAACAGACGCAACGAGCCGTCCAGCTTGAGGGCTGTCTTTGGGGCTGTTCTATTGTGATAAAAAGGGTACTAGCTGTACCATTTCATCATAGCTGTACCATTTCATCATACCTGATGCTAAACAACAATGCGCGTCATTTCCACGCGTAAGGCGTTCAAAAGACTGCACTCATAAGCCAGCGAGCACTAAGAAACGTGCCGCGAGGCTGCCGACCGCCTAAGTTCACACGCTGCTCAAGGCGCTACAATTCATTTGAGGGACCACTCTCCGTTTTGTTTGAATAACAAGGCCCCTTTTGTTTGTTTAGGCCCGTCCTAAAACACGAATGCTGCCAACAAGAATGCATTATAGTTCTGAACCGTCTTGGGTCCGGCCCTGTTCGTCGTCTACCTTAATGATCTGCCTAAGCAAGTTCATTCTACCGTGATGTTCATTCTATACGTGACTGTATCATGTACAGGATGATCAGCATACCTGCAGATAACAGCATACCTGCAGATAACAACATCCTGCAGGAAGACATCTTGTCTATAAAGCAGCAAAACATGTCTACAAAGCAGCTAACCATCTAGCAGCCGTTGACATCCACAAATTTACAATCGACAAGGAAGCTAGTCAACGTTCCGCAATCAGACAAACATCGGCCACTTCATTGAAATCTGGACTCCAAGTTTTCAAATGAAAAAAGTTTTTAAACTCCGGCCCAATTAAAAACTTGACCACAGATGGCCTTTGACCTCAGAAGTTGAACTTGAAAAACCACTCTCGTATAGTGAGATTTCATCTCCGACCGAAACAAGATTGGAAATGAAAAGCAAGGCAATGACAGCCATACATTATCGGGGTTGTATTATATATAAAAGGGGTTGTATTATATATAAAAGCGGTGACCAAACGACAGTGGCCAAAATCTCGATCGATCAAATAATCAAAACAGCCTTGGTCCTCAAAGAAGTTAATTGCCCACAATAATAATACATGTAGTTGACTTCAATAGAGAACTTCTTTGTAATTGGAACATATAAGGTTTGCCAAGAGCGGGCCTGATCCCCTATACTTATGCAAAATACGGGATCTTAGCACTGTCCTGGGACGAACCATGGCGATTACGCAAGCCGGCTTTTCCGTGTCTTAGGTCACAATAGTATTGTGCGGAATGACCTGAAACAAGCCAAGCCCCTTGGTTGTTTCTCCCGGGTTAAACCTCTATGAGCAAGGCTTGAATAAGTTTCTGCTTAAATAGCGCTTACATTGGCTTTCTCCCAAAAAATTGAAAACAGTTGCATGGCATTATTATATACAATCATATTGTACACGTGGGTTTGATTTTACATTTATAATTGGCTTTCTCCCAAAATATTGCAAACGGTTGCATCGCATTATTATATACAAACACATTTTTACACATGGGTTTAATTTTACATTTATAATGAAATGCATCTGCCACCGTCGAAGGAGGCACTTATAGCAAGTAAAGACATGCTGACATAACCGGCAGTGTTCTTGGACTCTAATATTAATAATACCAAAAGCTTCAATTTCAATACGGTTGTTTGTTGTTTTTTTTTGTTTATTTTTTTTATTTTTTTTTATATTTTTTTTTAACGAGGATTGTTTGCAACAAAAGGGCTACAAAATACTAATATCGTCTTATTGTTTATAGAGACTTTTCAAGTTTTCATCAACAATTGTTTTATTTTTTTAAAACAGGGACAGAACTACGACTTGTCTGATTTTATGGTCGGTAAGAAATACCCTTTTTTCTTACTAAACAAAGTTGTGCTGAATACTGTGCCGGTTTGGTGACAAGATATGTGATTTAGTTACCTATCTTCAAAATGTGAGGTTCTTTTTTTGTTAGTTACCTTAAAATAATTAGGAACACTCGAAATGTCGTCTATTCCGGAAGCAGGCTAACAAAAATAAGGCCGCGCAAAAAAACACATAAATGCCTCATTAAAAGTGTACTGACCTAACTTGGTTAAAACGGTCTAACACCCCGACCAAACCTGCGTTGCTATACTAAACTCAAAGGCAAATCACATGTCAGAACCCCTGCCCCATACCAGAGCAAAGCAAAGGCGCCCAACCAGAACATGTGGCACTCTGACTATCGAAAACAAACATCACATGCAAAACGTGAGCATAAAGCAAAGTAATATAAAAACAGGTACAAGTATGCGTTATAATTCACTTGAATTTTGTCATTGTAAAATAGACACTTTATGAATCTATTTTTTTTTTTTTTTTAATATCCCGAAACAGTCGGAGACACCATGTTGGCCCAACACCACTGCCAAAATGAATATTACTATACTGCGGGTCACTCCTTCGTGCACACAAAACCTCGCATTTTGCGGCTGTGAGCCGTCAACCCGCTTAAGACTTCGCTGCGTACCTCATTATAAAGACAACGCTGAATTCTGACTGGCCATATACGATGCAAGAGCACCCACCAGGCTCTACGATATTTCATTCCCATGGTGTGAACTAGCACCGAAGTCCCAACATTTAGATTATACGGGCTTTCCTACAGATATGCAGCGGAAATATATTATTTCAACACAGACTTCCAACTCAACCTAAAATTAGCCGAGTAAAGGTTTATAAAGGTCTCAATTAAACCAGCAAATCAGATCTGTAGAAAAAACACCCCCGAAATAGAGCAATCAACGAAGACCACTGATTACACTAAGAGTACTATACGACATTTGAATGCGGAGAAACAGACCCGTTCAACCGAAAACCAGAAACTAAATAGGCGAAATGATCGGAAACACTCATTTTGGGAACAAAAGACAACTAAAGACGGCTGCCCAAACATGTGTGCGTGCTATAGGGCTGCCCCTACACCATTGTGCATGTTATGTAACTAACTGCGATATACTATACACCTGATTCAATCGCACGGCGAATTCTACGTAAATATGCATTATATGAATTCAATACAAAAGTGAATTTTTAAATGCGATAAGAGATATACCTCTACTGGTGATCAATGTCTTCATCTTTTTGTTGTTGAAAATTCATTGCTGAAAACGTATATGCAAACATTAAGTAGCCTGAATAACATAACTTCATTTGGACACGATATTAAAACCTGCATTCCTGGCCCTAATTGTTAAACAAATAGGCCAGTCCTTTGTATAGACCATTGTGGCGCTCTCACATTCCATTGCCACGCATCAGTGGAGCCACTCCCAACCGTGCAAAATGTTGTCTTCAGTACGAAGACTCTATACCGCTAAGCATAGCAAGCATTCAAACCTATATGCTGGCGCACCCTGGAGACGTTTTCTAAACCGTCTGCCGAAGCAAACGCAAAACGTGAGGTAAAACAAGAATACCTGCACTTCTATAAGAATACAATTGTCTCAGAGCACGGCTCCATTAACCAAATCGACACGCCCTTTTTCAAGGGGGGCTCCTTCAGTTTTGAGCTGCACCAACAAAATAAATTAAAAAGTGGTTTGATCCTACCTCATTTCTCCATACAATTCAAGAAAGGGTCTTCACACTAGCACAAATGTCCAAACTCACAAACAAAAGCGCGATTGGCTTTTACTGGGATGGCAAAATCTTCCCAGAAATGACCCCTCTTAAATCCTAGGTTGCTGCCATGCCGCGGTGTAAAACACGGCCCGAGGCTGGCTATCGGTCCGGCCGGGAAGACGTGAACGTCCAGCCATGACGAAACCAGACTTAACACTGACAGTATCTAATCTTGCGCCCTCACGCGCCGCAGTGCAAATAATTACAGGATATCTAGCGCAACCATTTTGCTGGATGCCTACAATCGTTATTTACTTTCAAAACAAGTAATATATTTTTGAATAATTCGGTAGTAATGATTTTCGATATCTGCAAATGGTGTATCCTACCTTTAAGATTAAGGGAATATACCAAACTTGTAAAGGCATATAGGACCATTTGCCTTTCGTGCATTTTGTTTGTTTCCAATAATAACACCACCCAAAATTCAATGAATAATGTTCATAACCCAACCTTAGTTTTCCGCTCATTACAGTGAATCCTACCTTGTATATCTTGATCTGGGCTTCAGCAGAGGATGTACCATCTACGCTTTCCTGCGTTCGTCGCGTATTGGTCGTCAGTTTCAGACACACTCGGCCATTTTCTCGAATTCTAATGAAGAGCTGACGGCAAGAAAAACACATAGACTTTCATGATGATAGTTAAGTCATGATCATAGTTTAGTTATGTTCATAGTTTAGTCATAAAAAAAACATGCTGAACTTCATAAAGCCAGGTCAACGTGGAATTCACAGGCCCGTACGCAGGATTTGTTATGGGGGTGCAAATTTTTACTGATCGGACCAAAAATTGAACCAATTTTTTTTCGTGTGCCAGTACCGTTACTTCTACATGAAAATACCATTATTTAACCCGGAAAATGTGGACCTTTTGGTAATTTGGGGGAGTGCACCCGTCGCACCCCCCCCCCCCCCCCCCCCTGCATACAGGCCTGATTCACCTGCCATGTTACCGTACATGTAGCCTTGGTTAAGGCCATCGTCGTTTATTTGGCTGAAATCCACCCGTTTAGCATGCGCGCACATTGCAAAAAAATACATTGCGAACAGCGACTTCACGCGGCCACTATAAAATAAACTGGGGCTGTTTAATGGCCTTGGTTCATTCATAAATGAAATCTTATGTTTGTTCTTATTTTGTGCTAGATTACTAGCGCACGACCTTGTATGGGAAAACAGGTAAGTATAAGCGGGGTTTATTATGTGGAGTGTCCAATCACACATTGGTTAATCCCAACGTCATCCAGCTATATAGGCCTACTTCAGTTTGCAAAATGGCAAAGGCTATAGGAAGCGTAGTTTGTCGTCGAAGATCTGTTGTGTTGTTTGAATTCTGCAGCAGATAAATTATCCCACAAAGATTTCGACCCGAGCAGCGGAAGAACTTGTTTTCGTGAATTTGCTAACGGGTATTAAATCTATCATTTTTCAGGCAGCCGGCTTCATTCTGCTTAGAGCTAGCTGGCACAAAACCCATTTACGTTAGTTCATGCATGGGGTTTTAGCCATGTAGTTTTAGCCATAACATTGTCAATATTCAAGCAAATACCCAGCAAAACAAGCGAAAATTTAACTGATATGATATGACCCTCCACTGATCTACTCCCGACAGTTCCAACCATCCAACCTACACGTGCAATTCTTCAAAAGCCTTCGTTAAAATCACTATAATTATACGAATCAACTTGCAGTCAGATTGATATCGGATATTTTATAGGCACGCTGTACTGTACATGTTTTTGTACATGTACCCGTTTATAATACATGACCAACAATGTACATGACCATGTGCGTGCAGTTATGACCTTTCACTGCTATCTAAATATGCATTTCACTACACAACGATCGACCAATAACAAAACGACTCTAAAAGTCAACTTAGGCTGTTAGAAAAATGAGCAACACGCAAGAATGAATGAACCAAGGCCATGGCGCGGCCTCAGTTGCAATGATTTGTATAGTGGCTTTGTGAGGTCGCTGTTCGCGATGTACTTATATTTTTGCTGTGCATGCTAAACTATTAAACTGCAGCGCGCGGGTGGATTTCGGCCAAATAATCGATGATGGCCTCGGCCAAAGCCATGTTACATGAGGTGATTTACACGTGGCTTTTTATCCAGAAACAAACGATGAATTTTAATTCCATGTAGGTTTCCATGTAGGTTAATGTCCATTAACCAGTTCGTGCCGGATGACGTATATTGTATAAACCCAAAGTTTTCCCAAGATTCAAAACGGATGACGCATAAACAGGCCACAAGCAATGCCTTATATCGAGTTTCGTAAAAAATTATCCCGCGAGAACTGGTTAACAAGAAAACTTGACTCATTTTCTGGTGGTATCTATGTGCATTTAAATGCCTCAATTGTGCATTTGAAAAGTGTTTTATGTGGCTGGTTGCTTTAGACCTGTGCGCAGGGATCAAATTGTACATTGACCAGGTGCGGGATTGTTGTTTACGAACTTCGATCCGAGACGGGTTCAACCGGTATCTTGCTGCGAGCCGGTTGCTAACAGATATTTCTGGCCTTGCCCATGATGTGTTTATCCGTCATCTGATTTTAATCCCGGAAACAACTTTGCGTGTATACGGCATCCAAAGCGAACTGTTTTAAGGATAACTTAACCCAAACCTTGCTAAATCTATCAATTTGGCAGACTTTGGGGGACTTGATCCTGCAGGCTCGAGGTGAATACGTTTTGTTGCAGTATGATAGACTTGGGCCAGCAGGCCTGAAGCACAGCTGGGGCAATCTGACTGCCATTGTTATAAAGCCATGTGCACAAAAGTCCATAACATCAACCAGCACGATCATGTGGTGGTTCCATTAGGCTTTTCAAGTAGCAACCATGAGCTTTTTATTCACATTTAAAATACAATCCTGAAAGAAACGCCTTATTTCCATACGTACGTACGCTTTATGCGTGCAGGTGCTAGATATTCTGTAATTGTCCCGAAAAATTGTCCCGAAAAATTACGATCGCCGGATGGTGATCGCTAAAAAAACAAGAACAACATAACAGTTGAAAACGAACGCCATTTTTCTGGCTTTTCTCAGCATCCATGATTGTAAAACTTTGGACAGGTAAGTTAACAATATTTACTATAAAATGCAACCCCCCCAAACAAATCCACCCATTCATCCCCATTCAAGCAATTACCAATGGTGTATCCTACCTTTAATAAGTTAAACAAAGAAATTGACTATATCAAGTTTTGATCTTCGGTAGAAATGAGTTTTTCTAATCAGCAGGTCCATGTCACTTTACGATACTGGGATACCAGCATCCAACTAATGCTCTTGGATGAAGTGAGGCAAGTGAATTGGCTTGGTCAAGGACACAACCACGGCAAAATTCAAACCTCTAATCGCGAGTCACAAACCAAACTACAAGGCCACACTTCTACTAATTGTGACCTGCTCCCACAAAATCAGAGTAAAGTTGACATTTTGATATTTTGAGATATTGATATTTCCAGATTCTTTGAATTCTTAGCCTAAAAAGGATATATAATTTGGGTAGAGTATTTAAAATATTTAAAATTATTATTATATTATTATATAAAATTATTAAAAATATCTAATATTGAGCAAAACCAGCGGTCATTACACACATCAAATTAAGAATAGCCTTGAGAAAACACACTACATTTTACTTCTTGGGTACGCTCAATAAAATCACATTTTTTCTGCTAATCTTTTTGCAAAAAACATACTTTGTAGTTGGAAAGAAAATGTGAGAATTGTATCATGCCAAAACCCCCAAAACGATTCCCCACTGTCAAATCGGCTATTTTCAATCGTAACTCAATACAGCATAGCGCGACTTTACGCCATTTTTGTGGGAGCAGGTCACAATTATGTTCACAAATTCTCCTCATCCCATTCTCCCCATCCCGTTCCCCCCCCCCCCCCCCCCCTCCCCTCCCCCACTACAAAGCCTGTACCTTTTTAAGATGAGCACCCATTGTCTGTCTGAATGCTGGTGAGGTACTACCGATGTTTAACATCAGAAAGAACTGTATGAGAGCCAGTTCCTTGGAGGAAACTGCCTCTGTGGTCTTATTGCAGTCGCAGAGGAGACCTAACCCGTCAATTCTGACCTACCAAGAAAAACTGTTACTTGGTTATTAACGGAATATATATGTTGTTGGTAGTTTTAAATGTACGTTTAACACCTTTTGAGTTAAAAAAAAGTCAAAACAAATCAAAAATATAGGTTTCCAATGATTTCATTAAGGCCGCTTACTGAAATTGACTAGCCGTGATTCTGCGTTCCGTATGCGTTCTGGCTGATAAGTCTGCAGTTGCTAAGGGAGGCGAGAATCTGCAGACTGAACGGGTGTGTGCGTTCAAGCGCTGCGAGTTTAATGAGCTCCACCAGCCATGCGCTATTGTCATCTCAACAATGATATAATGAATAAACATGAGTCACTAGAGACCTCATGAATCCCGAATCTGCAGAAGATCGGGTATATTCACGTTGTTTGTTATTTAAATGAATCGTTCTGGCCCGTGCTAGGACGGGTAACTAAGGGCTCTTTTGTTAAAAAAGTCTGCAGAAATAACGCGGCCGGCACGCTTAGTCAATTTCAGTGAGCGGCCTAAACAATTATACTTCAAAATTGGTGAAACACACCTCTAGCTAAGTTTGAGGTGAGTTCCTTGAATATCCTTGCTCGCGTGATTAGTCCCATACGTAAACAACTCCTATATATATACATCCCGGGTACTGCGTGATGATACGCAGAATGCAACCTGCTGGAACAGGGTGAATTAAGCACTTTGAAATACGGAGTCGTTTGTGGTACTGCGTTTGTGTTATTGTCAGTTTATACTTCACACAAAAGCGAGTGCGATACGAATGTGACGTCACAAAACATTCACTGCCAAAAGTCACCAGAGTTGAAATGTGTTCAACTTTTGCGAATTTGCAGCATGGAAACAATTTATGAGTATGAACTGGTTTTTACTGATTAGGTAAACTAGTGGCTACCTGACTCTCCTTGTGACACAAAGCTTCCTTCAGTTTTCCATAGGGTACCAGACCCTTCCACAGGCTGGCCTCTGATTGGTCGTCCCCATGACGATCGGCTTCACCTTTTCCGTGCGGCTCTCTGATAAGGCCCATGGACCGGGCTGTCTTGAGGCATGTGACAAGCGCCCCCAGTAGTCCAGATTGAGCCATGGACGGGGATGAGCTGCCATTGGCTCGGTGCAGGTGAGTGACGATAAATTCAAGGCTTTCTGGGCTGCATTTCAACAGCCTGGGTACACAATACTGTAAGAAAAAAATGGATGGTTCTCGAATCACGTGTTTCAATTACTTTTGTGATTATCCCATTTTTCAACTTGACCTCAAATGACCTTTAACCTCAGTATGTGACATTTAATATCACTATCACTTTCCGTATTGTTTCTATGACCACAGTTTTCTTGCAATTAAACTTCAAAATGGGTAAGCCTGGCTGTACAACTCTAGTTGGGTACGTGCCCCCTCGCCACAAAAACCTTGATATACAAGTACACTTTTTTTTCCAAACCAAACAGAGACTCAACCGACCATATATTCCCCCCGTCCCCCCCCCCTTTTTTTTTTTGGGGGGGGGGGGGGGGGGGGGGGGGGGTTAGTCTATTACTACACATGCGCAGTCGTGCACTTTGGAGCAATTGGCAATATGCGAGGGAGCTAAATTAGATTTCCCCACATTTACACCGTAAACCATCGCGTGACTCCCAAGATATGTATTCATAATCTCCTGGCCACTACCAGCCTTATAGTACTGTTGTGGTTCAAAATTATATGTTTAAGCACTATTGTCCTGTTTGGAAAACATCATTTTTTGTTGACCCGCAGCTTTTGAGATCCAATTGAGCTTGTTTTCTTATTTTCCCATTTGTATCTGTCTGGTTACCCTCATAATATTACCCCCTCTGGACCTACATGTAAACTCCAGTTATTGTCTACTTTGTTTGTAAACCAACCTCTATGAGGTAGGTTTTCTGGTCCTTTGTCGTGGTGGGACTGCAGAGGAATTCCAACAAGGGCACAATCCACGTTCTCTGCCATCGCCCGTCGTTATCGATTCCTTGCCCCTCCTGCGTCAGGGTAGACTTGTGATTAGTGAATAATCCTTCAAGAAGATCACAGGCCTGCAAGCAACGATAGATTAATAATATTACACGACGCATATTTGGCAAAAAGGAAAACAGCCTGATCAACTGGCTATTAACAATATTTTATTTTGTCCGTTGTGCATTGTTATCATTTAAAACAGCAAAAGTGTTAAAAATATAGAGAATGGTGCTAAAGTTTTGAAAAAAATTGATTTTGAACTAACTACTAACTAACGATAGCACTTTATCACGATACATAGGTGGCGATGCGATATGTACCAAAAACAAGAAAACAACCCCAAAACATCTACCTTAACATTTCTGAATGTAACTTTCAAATTCAAGTTTCATTTCCACAAAAAAAATGTAAAGAAATGCATGCAAGTACACTGGTTGTGGAAATGAAATTATGATCCATTTCTGAATACGTGCGTATACATGTGCCTGCGATACAATTGGACAGCTACGTACACTTATGACAATTGTTTTGTTAAAGGTAGGATACATCATTGGTAAATTGCTTGAGTTATCAGGAATAGGTGGATTTGGGGGGTTGTATTTTATAGTAAATATTGTTTAGCTGACCTGTCAGTTTTACCATTATGGAAGCTAAGAAAATTCAGAAAATCCAATGTTGGCGTTCGTTTTCAACCGGGGTTGGGCAGTTGTTCTTATATTATTATTATTTTTTTTTTTTTTAATTCATTTAAAAAAAAACATTTACAGGATATCCTGTAATGCCTACAACCAATATTTCCTTTCAAATAACTAAGATATTTCTTAATAATTTGGTAGTAATTTTTTTGGATATCTGTAAATGGTGTATACTACCTTTAAATATCACTGTACAATAAAGCTATTTTATGGTTCATTTAGCCTATTAGCATCTGCCTATGTCAGGCCTCTATGTATTGCTGAAATGGAGGGTGCGGGTTTCAACAAGAACCGTAAGGGGGAAGTATACGTATAAATTAATACACCTATCGAAAAAGTAACCAAACAAATTACGAGTCTCCTGACGATAGGCAGAGCATGCCATATATGTGACCCGCTCCATCGAAATCAGGAATAAGTCTCGAAATGACTTTTTGAGATATGCACATGGTGAGAAAGGGAATTTCATAAGCTTTCTAATGATACCCACCACAAGTGTGTATCTGTTTAGGTTAACGAGTTATGGTTTGATGAAGATGACAGGTATATATTTATTTGCCGAATCCACATTCCGAGTAAAACAGCTTTGAAATATTAACAAAGTTGACCAAAATCATACGGACAGCGCACACAGATCCTCTTCATTTTCATCTTTGTTGATCGTTTTTACATACAAGACATTAATGACAATAATCTGTGATAACTACACTTCCTAAAAATACAATGTTCAGAAAATCGACTTGGTCACGATTTTCACCCATGCGTTCACTTTAACGGCCGATTGCGTAAAATGGCCTCAGCGACTTATTCCTGATTACGATGGAGCGGGTTACATATACAGTCTAAAACGTTGAGTTCCCTTCGATTCTTGTCAGAACTACCGGTACACATCTCACAAAAGATAATTTCCACATGGTGTTACTGTAAATATCTTTTTTCCATGTAAACCTTCAAATTTCAACCAAATTATTGTTTACTTGTACTTGATGTAAAGATACAGACTCTAAAATCTCTGTGAAATTATTCTTTCTGGCATGCTGTCATTTTAAAGAAAATATTTACAGTGATTTTTGAAGGATTTTGCAGGATTGAAGCACAGGGCCCAATTTCATAGCGCTGCTAAGCACACGATTTTCTGCTAACCGAGCCTCCGTCTATTTCATGGGGACCGTAAGCAGTAAGCGCAGCAAAAGGCACGCTTAACGTACCTAGCGGGAAAATTTGCTTAAATCATGACGTAACAGTAGAATCTCCATGCGCGCGCAAACGTTAGCACAAAAACGCCGTTAAATAGCGCTTAAGGTTAGCAAATTTTTCTGCTAAAGTTAGCACAACTTTTCCGCTAACTGATAAGCAGCGCTATGAAATTGGGCCCTGGTCAACAATCAAGCTGAACAAATGTAACAAATAAGGTTGAAGGCTGTATCTAATTTTGCAGTTGGAAGATTTTTAAAATTTTGAGGACACTCCTAGCAAAAGAAAAAGCAGTTTTGAAACATTAAAAGGCATTTCTACTCACATAGGGTGCTAGTGTCTGATCCCCAAACACGTGAAGAAGCTCCACAGGCATTGTGGGATAGGAGGCAAGAATCTGCTCGGCTCCGACATGTGTTACTAGGCAACCAAGAGGCATGTATTTGCCTCTTACATGCCAGTTTACTGCGACCAGCGAGTCGAGGAGGTCAATTAAGAATGGATCCTCATGTGGCTGGTAATCTGAGGAAAGAATGACTAAATTTAGTAGGCCAACAGCCTCGCTCCCAAAATTGGGCCACTGGTAACAAATGATCGAGAAGAGTAACGCTCATAGTGATTTTTGGCAAGGTACGCACACCTAGAGTTTGAAAATGTGTAATAGCATTGCAGCGTGAGCGATGGCAGCTTTTCTTTTTTTTAAATGGACGCCAATATGCTTGTTATCGGATTATTTATGGGCCTTTTCAAATCTCCGTCTTCGTATTAAGATGATTTTGGGCTCACAACTGCAAGAACTCCAGCCACATTTTGGTGCCTGTTGGGCTAAAGGAACATTCAAGGAGGTCAATCTAAAAGTTTGAATATTTCCACTTTCTGTTTACTTCTTAGTGATTTACTGTCACCGCTGCAATGCTATCACATATTTTCCAACTGCAGGGGGGCATACCTTGCCAAAAATCACCGTGAGCATCAGGGGGGGGGGGGGGGGGGGCGGAAGGGGTGTTGCGCAATCATTTGCAATCGCAGTTTGGGTACACTCCATTTAAAAAAAAAGTAATGACCATTAAACATAAATAAATAATCCATGTATACTGTTAACATTTTCTCTTTAACAGCACTGAAAACATAATAGTTTATATTGAAAGAGTATTTTCAATTGTTGAGGTGCTTAGTTTTAAATAAAATGCGTACAAATATTACCGACAATTTTCCGTTGGTTTATTGCAGCAGCTAACGTGTATGAATGGGTCCAGGTGGGAATTTCGTTACAAAACGTCTCCCCTGAAATGGCTACAAATATCGACATAATGTGAAAAAAATCGTTCATCCTCTGATTTTTTTCAACTAACGTAATAATTAGGAATAGATCTTTCATTCCTGAAAGTTAAATAAAAATCCCTCGGTACATACTCTGGATATTAAATTTTTTGTTTGAATTTGTTTTTTAAAATGGTTTCTGCTAATTCTCAATCGCGAAAGTTTACGCCATGCCTGTACTGTACGAATCTGGCTTTGCGGACGTTATATGAATCACTGAATTCGGGGAGCGTGAGCACGGAGCAAATTTGTACGTGTTTCAATGGTGCGCTTCGAGGCAGCGATCTATACGTGTTTACTGTATGAGATGTTCGACTCGTGAGCGTGGAAGAATGAATGAGATACATTTCAACGTTGGTGGCGCACTTTTTTGGGACCCCTTCTGCCCCCCCCTGGTGAGCATATTCCTCTCATTTGATACCTACAACCTTAGTGGGCCTTTTTTCTCAGTTTTTTTACCGTTTCACATGTTCATAAATGTAAACAGGCATAACCAGTCAACAGAATGTCGGATTGAAGTGCAACAAACAGTACTGCAAAGCCCAGTTCAAAGTCTCATTTTGCCAGAACGTCTCACAAATGCGGTTCCACCCACAAAATGGCTTATTTTGCCCAATTAGTCTGCAAAAGTCAACATAAAGCATATGCGTTCATTTACCTGCCATCTGTTTAGCAATCACGTGTAGCTTCAGAACATTCTCAAAGATGCTTTTAGTCTGGTACCGGATCCCCTGGAAAAAAACAACCAAAGTGTATGTTTATATGATTACTCTTATTTCTGCATTAACCATTAGTTTTATTGCTCAGAATTTCAGAAGTTCTTTTAAACACAAAATTAATCTAAACAAGAACAAAAAAATTAAAAGAAGCAACTAAACAATAAAACTACCTATTAAGTTCACTTTACCAAAAAAAAAGCAAAGTATTGCCAATTTGTCAATGTCTCCTAGCTTATAAATATTTTGAAATAAACCATAAAAAGAAACCCGACCTGCTAGGTGCATTATAATAATTATTTTCAAAGTTCACTGGAGTGGGGCTTGAACCCAAGTGCATACATTGACCAATTTCATAGAACTGCTTAAGCACAAAATATTGCCTAAAAGGTAGGATACACCATTGGTAATTGCTTGAATTATCATGAATGGGTGGATGTGTGGGGTTGTATTTTATAGTAAATATCGTTTAACGGACCTGTCCGACGTTTTACAATCATGGAATCATTGTTTTCAACCGGCGTCGAGCAGTTATTCTTATGCTATTTGTGTTTTTTCGCGATCGCCGTCTTTATACAATTCTATTTTTCAAAATAATTAGTTTATCTAGCGCAATCATTTTGCTGGATGCCTAGAATCATTATTGATTAAGATATTTCTTAATAATTCGGTAGTAAATATTTTTGATATCTGCAAATGGTGTATCCTACCTTTAAGCACAAAAACTCTTGCTTAATAAATCAGGTAAGGAGCCAAAATCCAATGCAATTGTTACGCTTAGCTAATCACAAACAACATCACATGGAGTTGTGGCTGGTAAGCTGGTTTCATTTATCAAGAGTGTTTTGTGCGCAAACAATTTTTATGCTTAACCAGTTAGCGCCGGGATTATTTTAACATCACCGACGCGCGGGTTCAGGCCGACAGTACCGGGAAGCACACCCACGCATTTCCGGTCTTGCTCGCTGCTGACAGACATTTCCGGCCTTGCTCGTGGCGTGTTTATGCATCATCCGTTTTAAATTTAGGGAAAACTTTGCGTTTATATACGTCATCCGGCGGGAACTGGTTAAGCAGCTCCATGAAATTGGCCCCTTGTGCGTGAAGACTCGCGTGAACGCTTGGCAAAAATACCAGCTGGCACATGATGGTCAATGGGCCAGATCATGACTATGTATGAGGTACGGTACACATACTGCAAACAAAAATCTTTCACATTTCTGGAAAAAGTATCTGAGCAATCTCATCTTTAATGTCCCCCAACAGCCAAACACTTCCTTACGTCTATTGGATGGTCCCAGTTGGTCCACACGTAATGAATCAGTTTCTGGGGAATCTCAGCCAATCCTACAACATCGCTGTAGTCATGGCAACCTGACGTCATGGCAACCACAGCGGTAGTGGTCCAGAGTGTGAGCGTTCTGGCCGCCGTCAGGGCCGAACCAGGCTCTGTCAGTCTGCGTAGAGAATGAACTTGGTCAATTATAACGAAGAAATTGAGGAGTAAATCAGTAGTTGTCGTAATCAGCAGTAATTGAGATCCAGCAAGGAAGGGAAAATAAGGTCTGAACTGTCTTAAAAAAATACTATTTTTAATAAGGAAATTGAAAATAGTTAGACGGTTTTAAACAAGTATGGGCCTGCGCCCGTGTTGACGCGTTAATGCCCGAGCCAAAGGTGTGGGCATTAACAATGTCCAGGCCCATGCTGCTGTTTCAAACATACATGTACTTGTTTAATACCAGCCAACCACATTTGTGTTTTTTTACGACACCTTAAAATGCGTTTGACCCATTTTCACCACACTCGGCGAGCAGGTTTCCGAAACCTTTGCTATTAGGCTTCGCCTCTGAATTCCGAATCACCGAGAAGCAAATCGAAATCGAAACAAATGGAAACATTCAAACTTTTGGGCCCATATCAACATTTTTAATGTTTCTGAAGCACAAACAGGCACCAGAATGTGGCTGGAGTTCCCAACATTTGGAGCTTAAAATCACGCTAAGCCAAAGATGAAGACGAAGCCAGGGATTCAAAAAAGCCCTAGGACTACCTTTCTGTCAGCCCCAATATCTCAGGGAAGAGCACGTGGAACAGCAGACATTCTGCTTCTAGAGGGAGTCTCCTGGCAACGAGGTCCTTGGGGTCTAGCATGGCCAGGACTCCATGGCAGATAAACAGGTAAGACTGAGATGGGAGGGTGGCGACATCAAACAGAGAGGACCAAGGCTGGATGGACAGGCAGGGAGACGAAGACAGGTGTTTGAAGAGAGATGAGTAAATCTGAAAGAAAAATGTAAATAATTATAGGAATGTACATTTAGGTACAGAAGGTCCCAGAAAAAAACCTAATCCTCAAATTAAGGGTAAATTTGACCAAAGTGTGGGATCTGTGACTATAATCATTTGTTTGCCATAGAGTAAGAGCAAAATGCTACCTTGATAGCATTCCACCAGTCATGCCTCAGTGAAACCAATTGTTTGGAAAATGGTGTGTGGAAACTCATTTGCAACAGTTTTATGCTTGGATGTGATCCCAATGTCTTACAATTTTAGTATCCAAACCAGAGATGCCAACTTTTGAATCCTGTTGTCAGGGAGGATTTGTAAAGTACATTATTTTGTTGGTGGTATTATTTTGCTTTCACGGTAGTCTCCATCACGTTGCACGTTGAACAGAGTTGCCTGCATGCATAATGCACTGCAAAACAACGCACATTATATATATTTTTTTCACAAAATAGATTTGACAGTTGTTAGCGTAAATTGACAGTTGTTAGCGTAGGTGGTATTGCGTACGTATATTTAGGACAGCGACTGGTCACATGAGAGGGATTAACCAATAGGGAAAAGAGTCCGATTTTCACACGAGTCCGATTTTCTAATGACAATGTATCATGTATCATACATGTAGCTCCATTGTATCACAAAGCGCGGCAACAAATGGACGTAAAGTCAAGTCGTGAAATGGTGTTTCCACCGGTCTTGTGACTTGCGTGTACCACATGTACATGTACATTCATTGTAATCACTGTGCACCATGCATACGGCTTACTACAGAAGTATGCAGACGCACTGCAGCTAGCCGTGTACCGAGTGCTTCAGGCCGGCGGGCTTGGTACGGTAACTGTGCATGCTGTAGTGCATTAAACGGCAGCGCGTGCGTGGAAAGCAACATTATAATTGTTACACCGCTGCAAAAATGCCGATACCCCCAAAAAACCGCATTAATATTGCAAATTCGGGAGGATATCTTATGTGCCCGTAAGGTTGGTAGTTTAGTTGATTTTCCGGGAGTCTCCCGGCAAAATCGGAGGGTTGGCATCTCTGCCAAACGTTGCTGTTGAAAATATGTCAATGTATTGTTTAAAAATCCACTGGGTATATCGAATGTTATTTAGGCCGGTTATTTATTAACTACCGGTGGCTTTAAGTTAAAGAGGGCACCTGGTGGATCGGCGGCTAAAAATCGCTATACCGAACAATCGATATACCGAACAAAATCTGTAGATTCGTGATGTTCGTTATAGCAGCGTTCCACTGTAGTAGTACAATGTAGTATTTTGTAATATTCCGTGACGTTAGGGTTGAACAGCCATAACTTGTGGAATGTCCGATTGAAGTGCAACAAACAGTATTGTAAGGAGAATTCTATCATCTTTTCTAATACCTGAGAACCCTCAATTCAACCTCTGCCTGGTTCCGTCTCATTTTGCCAGAATCACTCACAATGACCACAAGACTTATTCAAAATTTACTTAGCCTACTTTTTTCTCGGAATATACAGAATTTACAGAGCTAAATCTTCATCAGGTTGTTTGTCAAGCACCTTTCTTTAGATTTTGCGCTCTTTTGCCGCTTCAAACGATAAAAATGCACAACTGACAAAATAGTATACTGTAATTTTAACCTTTTAGCTTACCACACGGCAGAGCTGGTTCCTGTCGCTGGTAACCAGTGAACGCTGGAGGAGCACCAATGCCATGCCAGCTGCACTCTGACAATCAGCGAGATATGAGGCTGTCAAGAAATAACCCAAAAAATGTCACCACAATGGCCCGAGCCGAAGAATAATGCCATTTATGCAATGCGGATAGACAATGATGAACGGGCCACTTGAATCATAGAGATGTGTTAATATGTAACAAATGAGTTGTCCCTAAAACTATTCAAATTGTCAGTACAAGTCCATCCACCTGAACACATATAGACGATGTGACATCACGTGTTTACATCTGTATGCAAATGTGCCCGACAGTATGCGCACACATCGTTTTTTTACATAAAATTTGCTTAAAGAGTGACGTCGCAGGTCAGATCGCGTTTGAATTATGGGACCTCTGATGTCATCTCTTAACCAAATTTATGTAAAACACGATGCTTGCGCATATTGCCGGGCACATTTGAATACAGATGTAAACAGAGGGCACATCGTCTATACGGTATGTGAGGTTATGAAGTGCATCGGGTTGGGTTGAACACGAATAATAAAAAACCGAATCCAAACCTAAACTGATCTGAACTACCAAAACCGAGCCGACCAGATCCGAAAAAAATATATAAAAATAAAGGGAAAAATCGACCCAAACCGACAAAAACAGAACCCAAACCCCCAAAAAACAAACGAATGTTTTGCTTGGGCAAATGTCCTATATTTGACAAACATTGTATTGGGTTTTATTTGCACCAGAAATTACCCACAGCAGAATGTGTTAGTGAAAACTGTTAATAAAATAAAATGCCATCTACAATCCATTGGATCCACTGAGGTAGGTAAATCTTCACGTGATTTTCTTACTCATGTAAGTACGCGATGTGAACACAAATGTGATCAAACAAGAAGACCTACATGTAGGAACAAAAATGTGAAAGTCGTAAAGAAACATTTGTGTATACAACTGACTTCTCATATTTTTTTTTTCTAGTGAAATGACAAGATACAATTAAAACACCATATTTCGCGGGGGTGAGTATGCTTAGAAATCATTCGGTCAAAAGTTATAGCAAGAGTAAGGGCAACTACGTGTAAAATGCCCATAGAAGAATCACAGAGGGGTCTGAAGCGCAAATTGTGTGAAAAAGTGTGAAAACGGCAGAGTCTGACTCAAGTCGTTATTTTTTTACTCGGAGACTTGACTTGACCTAAAAAAAGTGACTTGGCACTTGACTTGAATAAATATGACTTGTGACTTTACTTGAATAAATTTGACATTAACACTTTACAAAAAGCGCAAACTTCTGGGCATGCACACCAGCATAATCGAGCTGGAAATCCTGAGCTGCACACGTATGTATGTACTGTATGTACGACGTACTATGCGAGGCTGAGAATCGTGCAGCATGCGAGGTGGATTTTGTAATGTGCCTAGTCTGATGAGTACCATCCGTTGTTTATAGCGGCCATTCCATAGAGCTGCACATTGTTGAGTGGTTTTTACCATAAGCTAGAAAGATGTCACATTTAAACGACTGGAAAATGACTACTGTACTACCCCTAATCCGCGATACAGAATTAAAGAGAAGCAAGAATTAACATATATTTAACTGAAAACGACCGTCAAATCTTTTGTCAAATGTCCTTCAAACATTCAACATGATGGTAAAAGTTTGTAAATATCATATCAAATGCATTTTTTTTAAACTTTTTTTTATTGCAAATAAGGTGTTTGAGAGAGATTTTGTTTTAAGAGATTCTCTTTGAAAGAGGTCCCGTCTCATTTTGACTGAATGTCTCACATATATTATTTCATTGAAATGACTGACCATCGGATAAAATGTCCCACATTGTCTGCAGCATTGTTTCCATGGTTCCATGCACATTCCCCATATCGCAAGCATGACTTTCTGGCTGGTAACATCTCTGAACCACTGCAATAATGGCCTTGATGGCCGCCATACAGTTGTACATGGCTTCGTTCTGACCGACTGTATCCATCAAACATCTGAAATGAAACAAAATAGTAACAATAAAGGCTGGTTCCTACTTCACGCAAATGTCACTGCCAAGTGAATTCATTAGGATAACAGTTAACATCGCGTGAGATTTGAAGGTTTGCTTGGTGAATTTAAAGGTACAATGTAGGATACACCATTTGCAAATATCAACAAATTTTACTACCGAATTATTAAGAAATATTTTACTATTTTAAAGTAAATAATGCTTGTAGGCATCCTGCAAAATGATTGCTTTAGATATCCTGCAATTGTTCTGAACATTTTAATTTTTTAAATCGTGATCGTGAAAAAAACAAGAACATAAGTGTTACTGTCCGACGCCGATTAAAAACAAACCCCTTTTTTCTTGCTCTTCTTAGCATCCATGATAGTAAAACTTTAAACAGATTAGTTAAACAATATTTACTATAAAATCCAACCCCAAAAATCCACCTATTCATGATAATTTATGCAATTACCAACAGTGTATCCTACCTTTAAGGCAATAAGATAAGTTGTTTGCTGTTGTTGTGATACATTGTCTTCTGATGGTGACGGGCAGATCATATAAACGTCCAAAACATTGATTTCTCCCAAGTTCCTTTCAGAACCACACAACTCACAAAAGAGAATTACCACATGGTGCTACTGCAAACAACTTATCTTTTAGTTATTAAAACATCACAATGAAATTTAAGTTGTTAACGTCATGGAATTTGCTTCTTTTTTGAGTAATAAGTACTAACCCTTGATATACTCCCAGACCAATCAAAACGCGTCCCCCTGGTGTCAGTGTTGAAAATACAATCACATGTAGCATATCCCACATCACAGTAGTAAACAATTGCTAAATATCTTAACCAGTTCGTGCCGGAGGACGTATATACACGCAAAGTTTTCTCCAGATTCAAAACGGATGACGCATAAACACGTCACGAGCAAGGCCGGAAATGTCTGTCAGCAGCGAGCAAGGTCGGAAATGCGTGTGCTTCCCGGTACCATCAGCTTAAACCCGCTTCAGATCGAATTTCAATAAGAATAATCCCACGCCTCGGCTCGGTGAAGTGAGATTAATCCCGGCGCAAACTTGTTAATAATGCAACTCATATTTTTTTTCTCAAACTTAAAGCAACGAAGGCTAATAAATATTTAGAACGATCTCTGAAATCCTTGATAATAATTCGGTAGTTAATTCGCTTTTCTAACTAATGCAGCTTGCAGAACACAGCACACACCTTACCTTATCGATCCCATGAAGGTCTGTAGAGCCTTACTCAGAAATGTGACAACTGAAAAAAAATCAACAGACAGAGTAGAAATTACCAAACGAAACTTAACCAGCTTCTCACTGATAACCACCCCAAAAATCCATCACGGTAACGATTGAGGCTGAATTTAGGTTGATTTTGGAGAATACACTGGGTGCAGTGTTGTTTTTCTTCAATTACAAATACCAATCAACCTGAAATTCAACAAAAATCACCGCAATAAGACATTTGCGCATGACCCCTAGTTAAATTTAAATAACATCTGGTACACTGACTTGCTTACACAGCTTGGCACATTTTATCTTTGAATTCTCCAGACCAAAAACACTGTTGCTTTATCACGTGATTCGGAGCAAGCCTTACGCTAGCAACCCCAAGCTCCGGAATGGTCCGGTGTCTTTGTGCCATTCTCACTCATTGTGAACAATGTATTGGTGCTGAACATCTGTTACGTAACTATGCAAGAGCTTGCCCCGAATCACGTGATATAGCAACAGTGTCTTTGGCCTCAACAGTGCCAAGCTGTGTGGTGCGAAATACGGTACCCTCTGGAGACATGAACACAATGTGTACAATGGAGACAAAACGTCTCCGGAGGGTAAATTTCTATAGATGAATAGGTCTCCACTGGGAATTTCACGAATTAGATTTTTGGATTTTACTTAAATTACTCAAAAACTAGGATTAGGATGTGGGTTAGGGTTAGTGTTTGGGTTAGGGTATAATATAGGGTATATTGGGTCGAAATTTCAACCCAGGAAAAAAAATATGGTTAAAATGGGAGCATTTTGAAAAACGTGCTCGACTTTCTAACCATTTTGTACACGAGAACAAAGCCATGTCTCCACAGTGATACAAAAATGCGAAACAGTGAGCAAGTCAGTGTACCAGATGTTATTCAAATTTAACTCGGGGTCACGCGCAAATGGCTTATTGGCTTTTTAGCCTTTTTTTCCACGTATTGCCCAATCCCTATGAAATATTGAAAAGTTTGAATTTCTACTGCATACATGTGTTTTAGTGTCGAAGACATGGTGCACAAAGTAATGTGGAAAACAGGACTGTTCATATACCGTACTAGAGGGTGTCTCTCTAAAAACGCAACAGTTTAATACAACAATGATTACAGAAAAAACCCATATTCTAGCCATATAATATTATATGGTATGGATGCACTAGGGCATAAGCTTCAATTTGATACCACAAGCAATCACATGTTTAATGAGGTGGGGTAAAATGCAGGGTTCGACCTTAACGGTGGTCCGCTAGCCAAATTCTAGTCAAAACAGCGGCGGTCTAGTCAAAACCCTTTCTTAAGTAGTCCGGCGGTCTAGTGAAAAAATGCCAAGATAAGCCTAAGCGCACGCGTCTTCAGAGTAAGCTTGGGCGATACCACGAAAATCGCAATACCAGTTCATAAAAGATTACGATGACCCGACCGAGTTTCTTGAAAAGACCAACATCAAAGCCTCAGCACCGCTCACCACTTCCCCAGTGACGATTGTTATCCAATCCTGAAGTCCAGTTAAAAGAAATCTTCATTGCCATTTGGTGTTGACTTTCTTCTTTAACCGCAGACTTTCTCTAACCACAAAGTGCTACTCAAAGAATGTTGTCCAGGCTAGCTATCTCCAACAAAGATACATTGTATTTACTTTACACCAACCCTTGCTAGGCAGATACAGAATTTATTTAAAAGGCCCTGGTCGGTGTATTTCTGGAGCAAATTTATTTATCTCTAGACCCAACCGATGGTCATTAAATTGGCTGTAAGTAATTTTGCAAAAGTTTGCCGTACTTATTTACAAAATGTATTAAGATGTACAAATAAAAAGGTTATATTCCTAAGGTTAATTATGTTATTGTCCTTGTTTTTAAAGAAAGAAAAAAAGAGAAAGGATACTTAAAGACTTATTTGAATGAACTTCTAAAATTTTCCCAACCGATTTCAGGGATAAATAATAATACGATTTATTCTTGGTTTTTCTGATATCTAAAATCGACATACATGTACACCTGACCATTAAATTACGAGGCTAGCAAAATAAATTCCAGGTTTATTTATTAACATTTATTTCTGGTTTCATTGTTTAAAAAAAAAAAGGGAAAAAATTAAGAATTTTGAGCTTCTAAACATTTTTCCAACAGATTTAAGAGGAAAATTTAATACGATTTATTTTCCGTTTTTTTTGTCTTTAACAAAAATGTTCTATTTCATGGAAATTGTAAGAGCTTGTTACATTTTTTAATTTATAATGGTTCCGTGTTGTAATTTTACATAATAAACGCTTTATAGTGCAAGAGGAATAAAGTCAACCACAGGAGAATTATTCAGGAGTATTTTCCGAATAATCCAATAGGGGCAATAAATCCAGACAATGATTGACAGCTGACCTACAAAATGTACTACATTGTAGCAAGCGGGCCAACATGTGGCTGACCATTACTTTGGAATTTCAATAGGCTGGGAAATGTCACTTTGTGGCATACAATTACACCCAATGAAAAGAAGAGATTGTTAAAAGGAAGAACAAGATTGGACGTTTCTTTTTTATGGGATGGTTTATTTTTGATGTGGGTAGGTACAGGGGGGGGGGGGGGGGAACACACAGTCAATAACGAGACCATGCCATATACATGTATGTAACACTATTGTATTACATTGCCTTTGAGTGCAGTTCAGGAGCTTAAAAGGTAAAAAAACACGCGGACCAATGAAAATGCTGGCGGGCTAGTAAAAAGTCGAAACAACTGGTCCGGCCGTCTAGTGAAAAAAAAAGTTAAGGGGAAACCCTGAAAATGCCATTTGTTGCATGTTAGAAAATTATAATGAAGAATGACACCAATTGAATTTTACATGTTCTTAACCAGTTCGCGCCGGGATTATTTTAAATAGTACCGGGAAGCACACCAACAGATTTCCGGCCTTGCTCGTTGCTGACAGACATTTCCAGCCTTGCTCGTGGCGTGTTTATGCATCATCCGGCATGAACTGGTTAATAACAAAACTTAAGAAAGGATTTGCTTTTAATATCTTAAAACAACCTATCAACAGAAACATAAACTGAATATTTTAAATATTGGTTTGAACACCGTTCATAGTTATCCCGGCACTGCCTTTTCAGGATCAGGTCGACCATGATAGCGATTACAAATGCATTTCTTACCAATGCAAGGCTCCCTTAACGTGCATATTCGGTAACCAAAAATGATATTTGCTGATGTGTCAACTGCATCATCTTGTCAACTGAAGTGCCAATCAGACAATGCCAGACAAACATTGTATAAGTTATGTAATAAGTGTCCCAAAGCCCATCCTGCAAAGGATTTTTAGGCAAAGAAAAAAAATCATCAAGCCATTTGCAAAACATGTAACAAATGGCACACCCCCCCCCCCCTCCCCTCATTCGAACAATGATTGCTGAGCCAACCAGAAAGTGAACGACCTGAAACTGGTGTCAAATTGAAACCGATGCCCTAGCGCATCTATACCATATCATATATGTACGGTTATAATACTGGGTTTTCCTATAATCATGTTTTTTGTTATAGCAACTGTTGCGTTTTTTCAAGTGACACCCTGTATATAATGCTTCAGGGAACGTAGAGATTGGGGAACACAGGGATTGGGGAACTAATGCTGTGTTCCCATTGGACTTTTTTCCCCGTGGCTTCGCGGTAACTGACCGCGACATTTCTTCGTGTAATTCTACCGTGCGTTCCCAATTGGACTTTTATACCGCGACGTCCAGTTTTATTCTCCATACAAGACTTGCAGAATGTCACACATTGTGGACGCTTTGCACAACACATTATTTGACCTCGACACAAAGCAGTTTATGCGTGGTCGCTGTACTTCTACAGGGCGAGGCTGTTCCCATTGACTTTTTAGCATCCCTGATAACTTACCACGGCTGAGCAATAACTTTCTGAGACCACTTTCGACGTAGTAGTTTTACATCACCTCTGCGGTACATTGACAGGAACGGAATAGTCTACAGCGTGTTCCCATTAGATTTAATTTTGTCATTTTACAGAAAACTTGCGGTACGTTAACCAAAGAAAAGTCCAATGGGAACACGGCTATAGGGCCTGCGGAACATCGGGAGGACCCCGGGGGTAAACCACTTTAATTTTTCCTTACCTTGATCAAACACCACTGACAAGCTGCGTTCTCCCAGGGAAAAGTTGTCCAGCAGTCCGCACACCGCATCTACACACTTCCGACACTCGCCGGTATCCTTCAAGGAACATGACAGTAGCTGGTTACTGATGACACTACTGAGCTTCCTAGAAACCAACTCATGGTCGCTCCCTGGAAAACCTTTGAGAATGCTGTGAACAAAGGAAAAGAATAACTCAAAACTGTATATTCCTGTGGAGAGAAGGCATTGTTCTTTTCTTGGTTATTATACCTAAATCTAAAGTAGACCATTTGTCAGTTTAGCATTTTCATCATTTGAAGCAGCGAAATTGCTCAAAATCCAGGGTTGTAATTACATTGTAAGTCATTCACAAGTCACTTCAAAACTCACTTCACAAGTCACTTCAGAAGCATCAAGAGGAACAACAACAAAGGAATGCTTTTGTCAAAGTTCATACCTCGCTTCACCGTTGGAATCTGTCTGTCTCCTGACGACAGGCAGAGAAATACTGTTCGAAACATTGAGTTCCCTCTGTTTCTTTTAAGAAACACACATCTCACTAAAGAGTATTACTGTGGTATTATCGCAAACTACTTATCTTATGTTTTTAAATAGCTTGTGAGCAGGTGTGTCTGTTTAGGCTTTTGACTGGAACCGTGTACCACTGTACCCTTTTCCCGGCTTTTACGGGTACTCAAAATGGGTCAATTTTCTTGCTTCTAGAGACGCATCAAAGATAGTCAAAACAAAACTAAATTCAAACTAAAAAACGCAAGATGGAGTTTTGAAATTGTCGGTAAATTCACTTGAAACTTTGTAATCCTTCATTTAGTCATATTTGAATGCATGTACTTGTGTTTTTTTACACTTTTTTTGTCTCGGACGTTGCATCAAAATTTATAAATTCAGTAAGGTAAGGTACATGTACATGTAAGGTAGGGTAGGGTAAGGTCAGATAAAAAATTATAGACCCATCAACACAACTGACGTATTGACTATTCAAACAAAATTCAAATACATTGAAATAAATACAATCAAATTTCATCATTGACTAGATTAGTAAAAATCATTAACCAGTTCGTGCCGGAAGAAGTATACACGCAAGGTTTACTCCAGATTCAAAACGCAGATTCATGCCACGAGCAAGGACGGAAATGCGTGGGTGTGCTTCCCGCCATCAACGTGAACCTGCCTCGGATCAATTTTTTTGTTAAAAATAATCCCGAGCCTCGGCTCGGTGATGTAAAAATAATTCTGGCGCGAAGTACAAAGATAAACAAATGCTATCTTCTTTATAATAATAATATTGATTACAATTAATTGTATGCATGTACTTCAGTTTAAGGTATCTTACCTCACTATACCTCTATGCAATGGCCCCTTAGGATCCACTGTTACACATAACTTTGTCAGTACATCACAGCACAGGTCCTTCTCTTTGTCTGAGATTGATTGAAAGCCTTCCTTTTTTAAAACTCCTGCAAACTTTTCACAGAAAAATAAATAAAAAATGGAAAGCATCAATCATTAAACACAAAAACATTTGTAAAGTCCATGCAGACCTTTCTAGAAGAATTGCCGTTTAACCAGTTCGCGCCGGGATTATTTTAACATCACTGAGCCGACGCGCGGAATTTTTTTTTACGAAACTCGATCCGAAACAGGTTCAGGCCGCCAGTACCGGGAAGCACACCCACACATTTCCGGCCTTGCTCGCTGCTGAGACATTTCCGGCCTTGCTCGTGGCTTGTTTATGCTTCATCTGTTTTGAATCTGGGGAAAACTTTGCGTTTATATTCATCATCCGGCGCGAACTGGTTAATAGTTTAAAATGTGCTTTAGTGTGTAAGTAACATGACCAGGGGTGATAAAATGGTATAAAATGACATTAATTGGTGTTAATCAGCAAAATAGTTATGAGCCCCCTCGATAACCTTTCCAAACACTAACAAATGGTGGCACTGTTCGCGACGTAAATTTGGAAACCTGAACAAATTGACATTTTTTACGAATTTTGACGAATTTGGGTTTTCTCCCAATTTCAAATTCATACGTGGTCTAGTTAGCTAATGAACCAGTTTGCACCGGGATTATTTTAACTACACCGAGCCATCATCCGATCCACCCACTTTAATACAAAATTACTTCAATAACCCTTACATGATCTTTATTTCCATGACTTTTCCATGACTTTTTATATTTTTCCCAATTGTCTATACTAAACATTTTCATGACTTTCCAGGCAAGCCTTCGATTAAGCGGGCGCAAGGCGCAAATTTGTGCTCATAAAACCACCAATTGCGCCTATAATCATCTAAAACTAGACGGCAAGGCGCAAGTGTTTTCCGTAAAATTGCGCCCATAAATTATGATTAGGACAGGAAGTCCGGCCTAGCGCTAACTTTTTTTCCTGGATAGCCCACCGGGCTAGCAAACTGCAGATTTTACTAGCCCGTTTACATTTTCGCTAGCCCGTATGTATACGTACAATGCACAAAACTAGTTCGTTCGGCGCGGGCACGTGCACGTACCGGCGCGGTACGTACAATAATGTACACGTATGTACATCCGTAGTAATGTACACAGAGGGCGCTGTTCTGAACAGACTCTTTATCAGGCGCTACTACTAGTGACACGGCAGCACGCTCATGTACTATACAGCTAGCTACGCAGTGGGCCATTATGGTAAGAAAGGTTGAACGATGTGAAAGAGAATAGTGCACATATGTGCGGTACCCTGCGCCGTAGTTTATACTATACTAATCTCACTGAAGCCCACCAGTCTACTCTATTCGTGAGATCGCAATGCACTGCATGCACGTAAATGGGAAAACTGTCAAACTCGATGATAGCGTGGGAGTTTAAAAATAATTGCCCCTGGTTCTTCAGAAATTGCCCCTTGCTCTGGTAAATCCCCGTGAGCAAGGGGCAACTTTTAAAAATAAATTGCCCCTTGCTCCTGGCTGCTTAATCTAAGGCTTGTTTCCAGGACAACATTTCCTTCCATGACTTTCCATGACCCGTGGAAACTCTGATAAAGATATACATACTATGTATGTACATGTTCAGTACCTTTTTTAAAGAAGCGACTTGGTGCAGGTTTTCCATTTCGGTTCCATGCAGACATTCTTTCAGTTGATTCCAAGGAAGGCACGAGATTTGACCACCGCTACTCAGAAAACCTGTAAATTTAATTAAGTAACAAAAGTAACTTAAAGTAACAAAAGAAACTACAGTAAATGAAGTAAAAACTCAGGCTAGCTATTTTATTTTAGTTTTCAAAAAAGAGCATCATGTTTTATCATTCTGTTTATTTGCAAAAGTGTTTATTGGGGTATAATAACAGTGTTTGTGTAATTTTGAAAGGAATAATTTTAGGAAAAATGTGATTTTCTTACATAATTTCTTACATACATTGTATGGTGTTTCTTCTTCCTTTTAGCCCTAAATTGTCTTCACAAAATTAGATTTAAGGCAGAGCAGACCCCCGTTTTGTCACACACTCCAGACTATTGTTAATTTAAAACCCCCCCCCCCCCCCAGATATCTTAGAATACCTGAGATTCCGGGAACACAATAACCAACACAAAAGAGGGGGATTTACTCTGCCTTATTTTCTAACCTTTACTCTAACCTTCCCTAATCCCCACTTTTCTTTTCTTTTTTCAATGTTTTTTTTTTTTTTTGGGAGGGGGGGGGGGGGGGTGAAAAGTGATTGAAAAGACGTCATCTGGTTACCTACATTGTTTGTAATTTTGGCCAAATAGGGGGCGTTTTATACGAGTTAAAGCCTAGACAAGCAAACAAATTCAATGTCGAGACCACCAAACAGCACAACAACTGCTGAGTTTCTTTACAAGGCCCCAACAATCAAGAGGCATCAAGAGGAAACATCCCTGCTAAACATCTCATCAACCAAAACAAACCAAACGGTCTTTTCCAAGACCACCACAACTTCTCAAAAGAGACAAATTGTTTTTCTTGCTTACAATGTGCCCCACAATCCGAATATATTCATTATATTCAAATAGGAAAGCCATGGCAAGAAGAAAACTGAATAAAGAAACAAAGAGATCCCTTAGCCAACTAAAATTAAACCTCTTCTCTTGCAAATGCAAAAGCAAAAAAGCCAAATCTAATCAACAACAACAACAACAACTATTAGCAGAACAATACGAATCATTCATAACCAACCTATCCAAAGCAACGATATCGCATACCGAGGAAATAGGAAGCCACCAAATTCGAACTTTCCCACAAAAGGCTAAGAAAACAACAAAGGAACATGACTATAAACAAGACAGTCCCACTGGAATCGGAAAAGCAACCAAAATATCGCATACCGACAGAACAAGATTGATACACAGAACCAAGGCCGAAGACAAATCCAAACAAAATCTACTTGTCTTCTCCACTAGTCACTACATACAACCCAGTCATAAACCACCGTGACATACATCAAGCAGTAAACAAACACTGGAACTTGAGAAGCCAGTGTGCGCTTTCCAAGATATTTTGTCAGGTATTTGGCCTGTTTTGGGCAACTTTTGTGGTCACAACTTAATTTTTTACGGGCAATAGGCTGAGAAACCGTGGCGTTAGAACGACAGACAAAATCCAAAATTCGAAAAAGGAGTGAAAACGCTCCAACTATTGGGTCTATTGATGGACGTATGGCTTACACTACAGCACAGAGTTTTATACTCTACTCTAGACTCTAGTGCGGAGCCATAGACTAGGGCTAGGGCCAACTGTGTTTGCCTGTGTACAAATGGCTTTGTCCGGAATTTGGACAAGCATGTCATACCCCTAGCCCAGGTTGGACTCCTCCGTTGTGTACAACGCGACGAACGTCGTCCGTCCTGGGCTACGTCGTCCAACCTGGGCTAGTCATACCCCCAAAACATAACGTTACAAATTAAAAGAATCAGAAACCTGATGATTTTGATACTGATAGGCCCAACTAAAAAACAATACGTTACCGTCGATCTTCCTTTCATATGCTTCATTCATAATCTTTGTTTTCAGGTGCGGTGTGACATTCGATTTCGACTACAATTGTACGATGCAAATATCTTTTCACGTGCTTGTGTTGTGCTATTTACGGAATTACTGATTTCAAATCATAGTCTGGTTCTTTTCGAAACCCTGTCTTCGTACGTGGCTTCAGGCGAATTAGATTCCTAACTGCGAGAACTCCAGCCACATTTGGATGCATGTGGTGCTTTAGAAACATTCACTCGATGTGAACCCCAAAGGTTTTTGACTATTTCCATTTGGTTCCATTTCTATTTGCTTGATTCAAAATTCGGAGGCGAATTAAAGCCGAAGCCGAAGACGAAGCAAAGGTTTTCAAAAAGGCCCAATATAACGTTAGGGCATAGAAAATTGTCAGGTCAGGGAGCCAGACTAAGGAGGTTGATACGAATCCTTATTAAACAGCCGTCGGATGAAAGCAAATCATGGCCGTTTCTGTATGTACTGGGTCCGTGAAACTCAATTTTCTGTGCACGGCCAAAATATACCAACCACTTAATTATTTGGCGGCCGCCACATAATATCTCGGGCGGCCGCCACTTATTTTATCTTATGGCGGCCGTCACCGTTATCTGGCGCAAGAATCGAGTAATGGTCCTCACGTGTTATGTGGCGGCCGTCAGATAATTATGTTGTGGCGGCCGACAGATAATTATACTGGTTGCACTATTGGTTGCACGTACTATAGGGCCTACCCGTGCCGCGGTATTTGTGTGCAAATGACAAATGTATGCTGCATGTGCGTGCACGTAGCGCGTATTGTTCTAAAGAGCAAAGGCAGAGCTGGATTAAAACATTTCGGCAAGAGCATGACGTCATTTTCTACCAATTTTGGATTGAACAATTTTGTTTAAATATTAAAACCGATCAGAATTTGTGGGTGAGGTGTTATAAAACAAATATTAAATGCTTTTATTTCTCTCGTAATGTACTTTATGTAGTGAAACTAGCCTCCCTCGGTTATCAGGGAATCAACGACCATCGAGCTGTTCAAGTCTCGCCTTAAGACTCATCTTTTTAAACAGTATTTTTGTAACGTTGTAACTTATTGAAAGTTTTTACTATTATTCAATTTCCACAACTATTTTTAACTAGTTCACCTTCTTAGCTTGCTGTGTGTTTGGCTGGTCCAGACGTAATTTTTGTATATTTTGTAATTCGTTGTTTTAATTGATTTTGTTTAATCCATTTGCTAGTATTCAGCGCCTTGAGGCGGAGCCGATCTGCAACTGTTTGCGCTTTCAAATGTCTCTTCATCATTATTATTGTTATTATTATCCATGGAGCATTCCACACCACTCGAAACATTCAATATTAATACTATATGACATGAGAGACCTTTCGCTCAACGATCGAAGGGGCGAGCTGTCCAACAAACTTTTGAAGATAAACTATATAGGTTATATAGCTAGATAGATGTCTGAACGCGAGAATTTGAGCAATGACAACAACCACTTTTTAAAACTGTAGGAAGGCCTGCCAATGCAAACAAACAAATGTATTCGTTTAAGTATTCGTTTTTTATTCGTTTAATATTCCTTCAAATTCGTTTGGAAAAGAAAATCTAAATTTCGTTTGCTTGGCCCGCCATACGCGGGTCCTGATTTCATACTCTGTATTTTTACAATGCCTATTGTGATATTCTACAGCGAATCTGCGAATCACTATTTATAAAACAGAACGCGGCCTTATTAGCTAATTCTCTGGCACACAGGGCGCTATGATTGCCATATACGTGCCAACAAATTACTTCAACAACTTAGCTTCTCTGTAGTGTTATGATGAACGCACATATTATTACACACACCGAGCGTATTTTTTTTGTCCGTGTCGAGTTATCTTCGCGCCTTGCGACGGTTCTACGATCTTTGCTTCGTATGTCTTTCTGCTCTTTGCGGGTCCTTGGTCATTATGATCACGTCGACTTCTAGCGAGGCTGAACCGCTGCGATTTCCGAAAAATTCAAAGACTATTTCAATGCCAAGTTGAACACTATTTCTAAGCCACAGGAAGATTCTACCTCTCTCAGACAGCTAAAGTTAAAATTAGAAGCAAAAGAACCTGAGCAAGCCAGGAAACGTCGCCGAATTCGTGTTCTGTGGGCAGCTGGAAATGTTGGTATATACTTAAAATGCAGTCAGCCAGGCTCTGGTTAAATTACACAAATTTCAAATTTCAGAATTCAACTTTTATGGAAGGAAAAGTAGATAAACATTATCACAAAGCTGCAATTTACAAATTAATAACGTCATAGGTTGTACACGCACCTACCTTTTCAAAAGGTATCGAAAAATGGAAATACATGATTGTCAAGTTTAAGTATGGAACAAAACAATACAACTTTTACTTATAATATTGACAGCCACTGCTCTAAAAAGTAGGAGGAAAGTTGAAAAGAAATGCCTTAGATGGTACCACAAAACATATAGAATGCTTCGCGCTGTACTCGCAGGGTCCGCGAAATGTATTTACCACCTTACACCCGGCCCATCAAAAGCTTTTGCTTGTACATGTATTGTCAATTTGTATTAAATTATACAAAACCGCGACAGTCTATTAAATTATATTAGCAAAATAAATGCATCTAATTTAGGGAGTAACAGTAAAAGGACCCGGCCATTACTGCGTTATAATTGACCGGGTTGGGGGATGACCGCTGGTAACCCTCCAACCCGGTCAATTATTATAAAATAATGCCCTCCACGTGATCGAGTCTTGACCAATCAGAAGTTATCAACTCTCCTAGGTATTTATTAATATCATATAATTTAGCAACAAATATAAAATGAGACTTAAAATGTCAATCTCCAAAAGCGAATTCATTAAAAAAAATGCAACAGTCTATTAAATTATATTAGCAAAAGAAATGTATTTCATTATTATATAATTATATAATTTAGCTACAAATATAAAGATGCAACTTAAAATGTCAATCTTTAAAAGCGAATTTTGTATATAGAAAACAAATATATAACAAATGAGACAGTCGCTGAAAAATTTGAGACCATAACTTTTAAAAGAAACCAACCAAATTATTGTTCAAAAGCTCAATTGGTGTTAAGATATTTATAATGACTATGGTATGCTGCCATTTTAGAAGATAGTAATGCAATTGTCTTTTAAATGCACCTCGGAGATGCATTCATTTTGGAAATTTCCATTGAGTAGTTGGTTCGAAATAATAATCTTGAAGTATTATTTTCTAGGAATGTACATCATTCACAGAGCTTAAAAATTGCCAGATTAGTTGTCAAGCAACATTCTTTAGTTTTAAAAACTGTTGCTGCTTAAAACGATAAAAATGCACAACTGACAAATAGTATACTATAATTTTATAATAACAAGCAAGATATTACATATCTATATCAAATAGCTAAATCTCTTACAGGAAATTCTGTTCAACTTTAAAAAGATCTAACGAAAATGTAAATATTTCAATTTTATTTCAGTCTAGGTGCAGTAGCAAGCTGGGTTTGTTTCTGCTCAGTGCAAAACAACCAATCTTCCCTTCTCTTCACAGTGCAAGATATTAGCAAAATAACACATTTATTATATAATAACGACTATGATTTGTCCTGCCGTTCACAGATACTGAAGAATAACTTGGTTGCCAGGGGTCACAGCTCCCGCCAAGTTCAACGTGCCATTGCCAGAGCCAAAGCTGTACCCAGAAATTTGGGTCTAAAGGTAAAGGCCCCCCAGGCTGATGCCAAACCCAAGATCCCCCTGATGACTACCTTTCCCCTAGTCTCCCTTCCCTTTGCAAAATCACTAACGACAGCCATCACATTCTCCACACTTCAGATCGCGCCTTGTCCGTGCCATCCCCGACAGCCCTGTATTGGCTTATAGACGCCCTCGTAATCTACGAGACCTCATTGTTCGAGCCGAAGTTCCCAGCTTGGATGCATCTCCTCCCATCAAGCACGGAACTTTCAAGTGCAGTTCCAGATGTGTGGTTTGCCAGATCCACATCCAAGAGTCTGATTCCTTTTCTGGCCACTCTTCTGGTACCACTTATATAATTATTGGTGATCACTTGCAGTACATCTAATGTCATATATCTCATCTCTTGCAGGTATTGTGGAGTTCAGTATGCTGGAGACCAAAAAATGCCCTAAAACTCCCCCGTTTCTACAGTCTTCGATCGACTGTCAACACCAAGAAACTGGATACCCCCGTCGGTCACCACTTCAATTACCCTAACCATTGCATTTCTGATATGATTCTACAGGACATAGAATCACTTGGCCATCGAAAAGACTCATCCGCCTCAGCCGGGAGAAAGTTTGGATGAATCGTCTGCGGACTATTGAACCACATGGGCTTAACATCCAACTAGGAAATGATTTACTTCAATTTATTTCTCCTATTTGTCATCTGTTTCAGATTTATTCCTTGCCAGGAGTTTGTTTTTGTTTGTTCTCACTCCTCTGGTTCCCCTTCACATTACTCCTATTCATACTTCTTTGTTAGTTCTTTTTTTGATCCTACCCACACTGACCTCACCCTTTAATCCCTCAGCCTAATCGTCCTTTTGTTGATTGTTTCATTGGACTTTGTGCTTTTTCGTTTGTGTTTCTTTTGCCAACCATGATGGGCATCAATGTTGTATGTTGCCCCATATGTTTGTTTCTTGTACACAGCCATTTTGTCTCTAAAGAAAATCTTGTTAAGATCGAAATATTAGGCCCTCTTAACTTATTTGACTTGTATATTTCAGGTCATTCCAGCCGGCAAGCAGTTTTAATCTTATTCTTATATAATTAGGCATGAATACAGAGTGCGGTTTTCTGTTGATTGAAAATACAATGACTACATTTGTATTTTAAAGATGCTGTATAAATCCAAATCATTTTTTTTTAAAGGGCAAATTGTTTGCCTTTTTAAAGTAAAAAATATTTATAATTCTATTAACGACAATCGGCTATCTTCAATTTTGTTAAAACTCTACACTAAAATATTTTAAAAACAATTCATCTTTTTTATTAGCAAAAAAACCAAACCATGAATGGCCTATTTGTAGTACCCTCTGACAAGAAAAACTAGTTTGGATGGATGGGGAATCGTTCTAGAATGTTTTGTTTTTTTACCAAGATCACTCGATTCAATCGAGTAATTGGACAGGCCTTTTTATTGCTGTTGCACTTCTGTTTATTCCCTGTCCAACTACCCCACAACTTTGTTACAGAAAAATGCCACGAGAAAGAAAACGACTGGACCGAATCAGGTGATCTTGGTATCATTTTTGTTTTCCCGTCTATCCAAACTAGTTTTTCTGGTCGGAGGGTACTGAAAATAGGCCGTTCTATTTTGGGGGGACCACCCTGTATATGCTGGCCATCTACGACTATGGTTGACAATTTGATACTTGCCCAATTTTGGACTGTTATCCAAACCCCAGCTTAATTATGCTCTGTCTCCGGCTTTATTACCATTGCCAAAATGCAAGATTAAGACAAAGATGGAGACGAAGCTGAGGTTTGGAAAATGGCGCTGGCTCATAATGGTTTCCACAAAGTTTACGGAGCACCCACGTATACTCTGTTTCCGTTGTCATGGTCTGTCTATAATTTATTTTTTAAAGCAGACTTCTAGCTTTGACTACGGTCCTCTGGTAGAGGTTGTCTTATTTTTCCAAGCAGGATTGGTCAATGAAAAGACAACTGGCCGGGTCTTCAGTCATTCTTGGCTGGCATCTTCTTGCGTGGGTCCTGGAAGCAAGATAGGCGCAGCGAGTCCTTTCCTTGTTTGGCAGTGTACCTTCAAAGAAAGAAACACAGTTAAACTGGAAGGCCGCTATATACCAAACACCATGATTGGCTCCAGATTTGTGTGTACAAAACATAATGAATAGAAGAAAGAAAAAAAAAAGTTTCTTTGGAATTCGGTGTGATAAATAAGCTTGTACATGTATGTAATTACATGATTCAATGGTCGGCGCCTGTTGAAAGTCATTCAAATTTCTTGCACTTGATAGATCGGCAATTAAAAATCACTATACCAAACGATCTATATACCGAACAAAATCTGTGGATCCCGTAGTGTTTGTTATAAGGACGTTCCACTGTATACACATTTGCTTTCGCTGTTAATTTCTTTTTTAAATGATGAACTACGGGAATTAGTATTTTATAGCAACTACTTTTACACTGACCCGTTTAAGGTTTTGTGTTCATATACATGCTGGGAAAACCAAGAACAAAATGCTATTCTTGTAGTCTGGTTTCCCAACCCTACGGATCAGAACAATTTATAGACAGACATTAAGTTAGGGAACCATTCTTACTAGCTTGCAATCACAGATGTGAAACTGGTGGTTTTTTTTAAAGCGGATTAGCTTAAATTAAGGGCAGCATTTAAAAATAGTTAGGTTTTTACAAAAATGGTCGGCCAACTATCATTGGAAATGTTTCTTTCATAATAATTATAATTTTTTTAAAAATGTTTTCGAATGTTGTATATTACTTTTAAAGATAATTTTATTTTTTTTAAATTTGTCTTGGTCAAATGCTGTTGACCACAAATAACAGTTGACTTTTCCACAGTGCAGAAGTACAGAATATGCGCCTATTTTGTTTGAAGTTTTGTTTGAGATTTTGTGTTTTACCCTTCTTTCTGGACTTGTTTCAAAACTTCCCAAGTGAACTTGAGGTCACCACTTGAAATTCTCGACACAGATTTTGCCAGGAAGGCCTACACATCACGTGTTTGACACCAATGAAACCTAGACCTATATAGACAAGATTTGAACATGACCTGCAATTATGTAAGAATGCAGTATCCTGTCTTTTCAACATTTTGGCACTTATTGACCTTCATTGAGATGATATATGAAGAAAATGGCGTCAGGTTGCAACAATCTTTCTTGAAATTCCAATGTTATTGTTGTATCCACTCACTTGGTGTCCTGGGGAATCAGCATGCACTCTCGCTCACTCAGCTCAATCTTTGTGACCTTCTCTTTTCCAACAGTTATCTCCGAAGTTCCTTTCTGCAATAATTAAGACAATGAAAACTGATAACACGGTACAGCCATGTTTAAGGATCCAATGATAGATTTACACCGAGGAAACCTTATAATATATTACTGCATCGGGTTACCTGACAACAACAAAATAAATCAGGCAAACCGACCGGGAATGACAAGAACAGAACCAAACCCCCCAAAACCCGAATGTCTGGCTTGGCCAAATGTATATATTAACGAACAATGTGTCTGTTTTTTGTGCCAGAAATTACCCACAACACAGGTTGTGTTACTGAAAACTGTTCTGTCAATAACAAGTCATACCGTATGATGATAACGTGATTTGAAGTGGGGCTCTGTGTTACGGGCTGTTTATAAAAGACCGTGCAAAGCTTGCACAATCACGTGGTGGGGCTGACACTGTTAGTGCTCGTTAGCGGGCACAGTGATCCCACAATTATTGCACCACATACACTATCAATGTGTTTAGGTTTATTTTAGGTTTTTCACAAGATGGCTAAACTGACACGACCCGACCCGTAAATTGCAAGCGCAAAACCGAAACCAACCAGAAATGATAGGAATCCGAGACAACTCTTGTATCCAGTCAGACATCAAGTGTATGCAATGTATCCCCATATACGCCACTGCGCGTTTCGTGCATCGCATTCATGTGCTGCACGTGTGTAAAGTTGTCTAAGGGGCTTACTCCCAAATAACGATAGGTCAACTGAAAGCCTTAAAGCAATAAACAGCACGAACAAATGAAAATAGAGTTACATTTATGTACATGGTTGGAAAGTCCAGTAAGCTTTCATTTGGTACATAGTGCAGCTCCATAGCCCCTCCCATCCCGGTGATATAAATTACATTGATTTTAAATAGTTAACCCCATGTGACCGGCTTCGAAATACAACAAAACAAAGACAATACACACTTTAAAGGGATAATATTTCATTTGTCAGTTGTGCATTTTTATCATTTGAAGCAGCAAAAATGCTCAAATATAAAGAAAGGTGCTTGACAAATAACCTGATAAAGTTTTTAGCTCTGTGAATGTGAATTGCAGTTACTCACATGTCACGCACTGAACAGACCAATAGTACCGCCAACGTGTGCGCTGCACGTCATTGGAACACTTGCGCGCACTATTTGCGGACAAATCAAAAAGGGCATCTCTAAGACGCATACATGTACTTAGAAATGGCATTATTTTGTTATTTTCTTCAAAATGACAGCATGCCAGACGAAATAATTTTTCCAGGGAGTTTAGAATAATTAATATCTTTACAATAAGTCGTCCTGAGCCAAGCAGCGTTTTTACGCGCTTTCTACTAATAGCGCTCAAACCCCTGCGGACATTCGGCAAGATCCGTGGTTATTAGCGCAAAAAATCATGCGCCCAATCAGAGCCTCCGTTACAAACAGACCAAGGCCATTTCCCAAACCCTGGCTTTGGATCTGTCGCCGGCTACAGCCTATTGCTAAACTGTATGACAAAGACAAAGCTGGGATTCGAAAAACAGCCAAAGGCATGCGAACCAACGCGCACTTCTATTGGTCCAATCGCTTTTTTTATTTTTATCTACTTTTAAATACAAATATAAGACTCACTTAATAATTATCTATAAAGGTTGCTGGTCATGTTCATGTCCTCTGTACATGTAGTCATTTATAGGTTGTTTATGTGGGTGTACACCGATTCAATTGTTGTAACTTAAATTAATTTTGTATACGGGTTTACTGGTTAAGTTTTGTTACTTGTGGTAATTTGTGTGTCGTTTATGTGTGTATGTGATCCGATTGTTGTACTTAAATTAATTTTGGTGGGGTCACTACTCGACAAGCTTTGCTTTTTAGAGACCCCCGTCCACATTATTGTAATCTGGTTATGCTTTTGTATGGTTTGCCTCTTGTTATGTGGAAAATAAAGTAAGATTGATTGATTGATTGATACATTACCACTTTTTACTTTATTTATTGAAATCCAGCCTTTTGTTATTAAATTTAATCTGAAACTTTAGATATTAGAGATGTCATTAAGACAAAAAATTTTGATCAAAAAATGTACCCTCTCAACAGTTAACAGGCAATTACATGTAAACTAGCATTTTGCGACTTACATGTATATCATCTTTTCCTGGAGCGGGTCACATGTGAGGGGTTCTGGCAAGATAAGACGGAACTGGGCGGAGCTTGAAATAAGGTTCTTGGGCATCAAAAGAGAGGATAAAATTCTCCTCACAATACTGTTTGTTGCGCTTCAATTGGACATTCCATTAACAAGTTATATCTGTTGAAAGTTCACATTTATCAACATGTCACAAAAGTAAAATGTTGAGAAAAAGGCCCTCGAAGTTTCAAATGTTGTACACGTAATATGGAAAAAATGTTTTATTTCACTACTTCCATACTATTTGTTAACAAAATATAGTTAGTAGGCATACCAAAGATCACAAATATCCAAATCTAAAAAAAACAAAAAACAAAAAACAAAAAAAAACATTGCTCATTATTCTTTATTTTTGCAGTTTTCTCCACTATGCCCTGTGCCCAGTTCCGTCTTATTTTGCCAGAACGCCTCACATATTCAGATGCCTAAGCTGACAAGTCTACATCTTTATAAGCAGACACTCACCAATTGCCAGGTCCACGTCTCAGCCACTTCACTGCATCCGACATGATCCCCAGGGCCATACACGGCAACCTACCAAATTTGTGTAAATAAAATAGTTTACCCATTCCTATTGGTCGAGAGCCCGTCACGCGGCCAGTTTTAAACAGATGATAAAGACATGGCTGGTCGGTTTAAAACACTTTTCTAGTGTCAAATAAAATTTTACTGCCTTTTACAGTTTTATTGGTTGAGCATTTACAATTATCACGTAGACACGCGCAATACTACCCGTGAGTCAGTATTTCACGGTACTAAATTAAGAACACACTCATCACAGCTACAAAGTACATCTGCGCGATCGTCATTGCGCAGTGCCAACACGCATACCAATTTCTATAAAAGGAGTTGTTTACGTCTTATTTGTGAGCTGGATGTTCCAATATATAACTAGAGGGGTGTTTTGAAAACCACGAAGTGAAATTATTAAGCAAAATCGTTGGAAATGTTTTGACTTTTAGACTGAAAAGTTTTGATTTGTTTTTTATTAAAAAGAGGTACATGTATGTTTACAACCGGCTCATGGGCCTAAACATTGTTAATGCCCTTGCCTCTGGCTTGGGCATTAATGCATTCAGGCCCAATGAGCCAACCACATTATTTGTCCCTTACAAACCAATTGTATCAACAATTAGGAATTCATACGTGATTCGATCAAGCAAAATGTGTCGGAAGTTGAGAATTTTGACACATTTTGAGATATGGGCCAGAATATGAACTGGGTGGAATTTTTAATATTGGTTGCTTTTGCAAAACAACAGGAAAACTATTCATCTTTTACAGAGTAAAAAAAAAGAGAGAAAGAAAAAGAACAGGCCAAAAAGTGATTCACCCCCAAGTTCGATCATTCCCTAAAATTGACAAGGTATTGAAAAAACAAAGTCCAGAAGTAGGAATTTGGAGGATAAAGTCAGGATAAAAGTACAACTTTTTCAGACATTTATGAGTAGTTTTCTGTGATACATGTACTTCTTGCCCATGTCTCCAGCATCATTAACCTCATTTGGCATGTTCTGTAATCACACTGCATCTAAGTTCTTGGAAGTATAGTTACAGTGCTTCTACAACATGGTATACGGTATGTGAGACAAAAAGGTAATAGAAGAAGCTTGAAGAAATAAATTAGGAAAAGTAAGTGAAAGGTGAAAAAAAAGTAGGAACAATTTGGAAAAGGCAGAAATACTTGAAACCTGGCATTTTATTTGAATGCAGTCAATCTCTCCGGTCAAATCCCTCTTCAAAACCACCCCCCTCCCCAGGAGACCAAGGGGCTGGGTTACTCATGCAGTTTGTTAAAGCAATACTAGAGATGTATTGAGTCCCTGCAAGTCCATCACAAATCCATTGCAAGGTCTTCAGACTTCAGTCACTATAGGTTAGGGATGCTACAAAAGCATTCCTTTGTTATTGTTCATCCAGTTACTTGTGACTGGCTTTGTGAAAGGACTTTAAATAACAAGACTTGTTACTGGACTTGTCAAAAGACTTTTAGAGACATGTGTAATAACTACAATAAACTTGTTCTGCCCATTAAAAATATTTCAAATCGACTTCATGGTTTTGAAGTTATTTATCACCACACCTCAAACTGATACTTGTCTCCAAAGAGCTTCTTGTAGCCTTCCTCCAAGATCTCCTCCTGATGTTTGTTGATCCAACAAAGCAGAGAGAAAGGAGCTTCTACTTCTGTCTCAGTATCTATGATGAATGGCGGGTTTTCTGGGATGGTTCCTGGACAATAACAAAAGCATCAAAATGGATCAGCCCATTTAGACTAAAACTGCATTTTGCAATTTAGCCCGCTTTGGAATTTAGCCCCACTTAAAGGAAACATTAAATAAGATTTTGTATTAATTATTTTGGTTAAATCAAAAAAGTATAATGTTGACAACAACATTATGTGTGAGGTTGTGCAAATTATACACTAAACGTACACTAGAACCAGTTCTGTTTTTTATTCATATTTAATACACATATTCTATTAATTTAAAACAAAAATTGAGTAATGAAAATGTTAGACTTCATGTTTCCTTTAAGTAAATTTCTGTTCAGTGTGCATGTGTATTGTTCGCGGATACTTTTGGCTGCGCTGGGCCGGGCTGCGTCGAGTGGAGCAGTTTAATCTGTACGAAGGGGGTTAATGTATTCAGGTCACCTTAATTTTATTTGCAAGTTTGTTTTGCGATCCCCGATTGGCTCCCTAGGAAAGCCTGCGGAGAAATAAAGAAAAGGTTAAACCGCTGGCACAGGTTTTCAAAGACTATAGTAAGCGACTTGCACAAATATCACATGCTGTTGTTTTGGCCAATGACTCCATTCACTGTTGCTCCTTTATTAATGAGCCAGTCCCACTCACCTGGAATGGGTTTTCCTGTCTTGCACTGCTCTGAGGAAAAGAACTCCTTGATTATTGGGCCGAGCTGGCTGCCAAGATCCACACAATGAAACCAGACTTCATACAGAGACTTGGTGGTGTCGTCAATGTAATACCTGACAGAGACAAAAGGAACAAGGAGTGATTTCATTGGCAAAGCTCTCAATGGATGCAAGTTTAGGTGCCTTCCTACACCTTGTTCCTGCACCATTCCAAGTCAGTGTTTATGCAGGATGTTAATCATTAGGCTGTTAACCAGTTCGTGCCGGGATTATCTGGACATTGACCGGGCCCAGACGCAAGATTTTTTTCACGAACCCCGTTCCGAGATGGGTTCAGGCCAGCATCTGTGGGTAGCACACCCTGATATTTTCAGTCTTATTTCCGAGAGATATTTCTAACCCTTGCTCGTGAATATTGAATTTGCTCGTGACATAATATTGAGTTTGCTCGTGACGTGTTTACATCCGTCATCTGTTAGACTGCGAAATAAACTAAACTTGCTTCTCTCACTCACTGACTGTTACTTGTAAACTACACTACACTACACTTGCTTTATTCTTTCTCATAGTTTAAAATTGACAATCAGTGAGAGAATGGAGCAAGTTTAGTTTACAAGTAAGTCAGCGAGTGAGAAAATGAAGCAAGTAACAGTCAATGGTGAGAGATTGAAGCAAGTTTAGTTTTCAAGTGAAAGTAAACTAAACTACACTTTCTTCATTCTTTTACTCACCGACTGTCACTTGTAAACTAAACTTGCTTCAGTCTCTCACTGACTGACTGTCACTTATTACCTAAACTTGCTTCAGTCTTTCACTCACTGATTGACTGTCACTCGTGGACTGAACTTGTTCCATACCAGGTTTTGTTGGAATCTCTACTAGGATGGATATACTGGACCACTAAACTGATCGTCTTTTACACCATGTACACTGGGTTATAGACATACCTCTATATTCTGTATCCAACAGTTTGTCACATGGTGTTGTAATTTGCAAGGATGGGTCATAATACATGGTTCCTAGTACAGTAAGTTACAAATGTATAGGGCATGGTTAGGGTTAGTAATTCAGATACTGTCAACGAAAATAATCCGTCATCAGCGACAACCAAGTCACTTTTACCTCAGGCCATCTTTTTCGTCTTCGCTGCGTTCTCGTTCCAGCACGAGGCCAACAGTGTTTTCTTGTCTCTGTGGGGAGTGGGGAATGCGTGCTGGCAGCAGGAAACACTGCAAGAATCAAGAAACAGTACTTAAATAATCAATCTGAGCCAAATAGTTTATTGTTGAATCTGTTCGCAAAATTCTAAATTTACACAGTAGTACAGGGTGGTCCAAAAAAAACTATACCCAACTTTGGAGGCCATTTTCTCCTGGATAATAAAATATTTTATTAATTTGGTTTGGATATTATTAAAGCATATTATTAAAGCATATATCGTTGAGCAATATTGGTAAAAATAGGGAAGATATTGCATTAATATTTTTGGAGATATTCCTATTTCTAGCGAGTATGTGTACAAATGGCTTAAGTACATGTAGTAGAGGTCTTTATTGTCGAAATGCTCAGAGCGGGCTTTTCAAATTCACTCTTGGAGCATGCTTTCATTGCTGTGTACATATCAGTTCAAGCATGCTGCAAAACCAGAAGCCTATCTATTAAAAAGTATTATTTATCCATTTTAGTGTAAATAAAAGAAGCTCTCGCAAAAACATTTATCAAAGGACTATCGCGTCATTACATTATTGTGTCATATCATATTCAAACATGTTGATGCATTGACAGCTCCCGTGGAAAAGCCATTTTTACACATACTCGCTAAAAATAGGAATATCTCCAAAAATATTAATGTAATATCTTCCCTATTTTCACCAATAATGCTCAACGATATATGCTTTAATAATATGCAAACCAAATTACTAAAATATTTTATCATCTAGGAGAAAATGGCCTCCAAAGTTGGGTATAGTTTTTTTTTGGACCACCCTGTATAACACAGATCTTCCTGACACTTCTGTTAAAGTCTGTAGACAAAGAAACATTTGAAGCATATTTGAACTACCGGTATGACTACATGTACATAATAATAATAATAATAATAAGCAGTTCTTATATAGCGTACTCAAAGCACTCTGTGATTTTCAACGACAGGTTAATTAAGTTTTGTTTTTTATGAGAATATGAGACCCATTATGTAGCACCTTTCTAAGAGTTTTTTACAAGGTGCTCAGCCGCGCACTTTGTAGCCACTGCCAGGAACACCGGGGAAAACCCCTCCTTTTAGCGATAAGTGTTACTGGGTTCTTTTACATGCATTACACAACACACAGAACCTACATCTTTACGTCCCATCTGAAGGACGAAGCAATAGTGGTTAAGTGCATTGCTTAAGGACACGCGTGTCAAGACCGGGACTCGAACCCACACTCTGCTGATTAGAAACACCAGAGCTTGAGTCTGCGTGCTCTTAACTGCTCAGCCATAACACGCCACTTTTGACCTTTGACCTTAATCCGAGGGAGATTTGTGTCTTCCAAACCAAGGGTCGATGCATCCAAGTTTCATTAGGTTATTGTAGATAAATTACAAGGGATATGGTGAAAAATATGTTTCGACCTAACAAATGTCACACTATCAAATAAGTTAAGCGGGCCTATAATGTCACACTATGTCAAATTGTTTAGCTACATGTACTGATTCACTTGTACCGTATTTTAAGTAAGAAAACTAATCCCCACAGGGTAGTCTGCCGGCACCTTGCCAAATGCATTAAATTGCATCGTTTGTTAAAGTTACTTGGCTGCAGAGTGCAGCAATAACCATTAGGTCAGTGATCCACCGGGTCAGTGATCCACCGGGTCAGTGATCCACCGGGTCAGAGATCCACCGGGTCAGTGATCCACCGGGTCAGAGATCCACCGGGTCAGTGATCCACCGGGTCAGTGATCCACCGGGTCAGAGATCCACCGGGTCAGTGATCCACCGGGTCAGAGATCCACCGGGTCAGTGATCCACCGGGTCAGTGATCCACCGGGTCAGAGATCCACCGGGTCAGTGATCCACCGGGTCAGAGATCCACCGGGTCAGTGATCCACCGGGTCAGTGATCCACCGGGTCAGTGATCCACCGGGTCAGTGATCCACCGGGTCAGTGATCCACCGGGTCAGTGATCCACCGGGTCAGTGATCCACCGGGTCAGTGATCCACCGGGTCAGAGATCCACCGGGTCAGAGATCCACCGGGTCAGAGAATCATCAGATCCAGAGATTCATCAGATCCAGAGATTCATCAGATCAAGAGATTTCATCAGGTCAGAGATCTTAATGTCACCAAACACAGCAAGAATTCATCTCTGGCATTATATTATTATTACCTGATGCACTACGCCGCGTCTAGCATTGTTAGGGTTAGAGCTTGGGTCCATCCTGTGTGTTGCACTTAAACATGCATAGAAAAACTGTGTAATGATATGTACAAATACTGAAATTTCCACGTACCGGTTCATTGTAACTTGTTTCTGGTCATAATAGGGATGCCACGTCGGAACATGCCTTTGGTGGCAGAACTTACCCTCATCGTGTGATTTTATAAAAACTGTTATCTCCAGTAAACTTCCAACGTGACCTACTTGTGGGTCTACACACGATGGTATGAATGCAGTAAAAGGCACAGTGACTCAGCAATATTATTTGCACCACGTGAATTTCCGAACTGTTTTGGTTTTTTTTGTAAGTTTATTTTGGTAATTTTAAGATGGCTAAATCGCCCTGACCCAAAAATCACTAGCACAAAATGTTGAGTTTGCATGACATTAATGCCAAAGCAAACTCCCCAAAACCCAGTGGAAACCCTAAACACAACCACACAAGTTCACTCCTTCCACTTACATGTATAACGCGAAAGCAACTCTTGTAAAATGTGAGGCGTTCTAGCAAAATGAGACCGAACTGGGCCAAGGTAGAAATTAGCGTTTTCAGGTATTAGGAAAGAGAATACCATTCTTTCTAAAACATGGTTTGCTACAATTTAAGTTTACATATATATTGCTGTTTAAAGTTGGTATGTAATTGTATTGAAATTGGTTATTCCGTGTCAAATCACCAAATGGTTTACATTCCTCTATGAGAGTTCTTTACTGCAATGCACGTACATGTAGTACAAATGTACATGCCAATTCACTCCAGCTGCATGTACAGTGAGTGACACTGTAGTTATAACCAGTTTGCGCCGGGTTTATTTTTAAGTAAATTTCTTCAAACCCAATTAGTTGGCAAAATCAGAAACTAGACTACTGTTGAAGAGCCCGTCTCCATTATCACATCCTTGGACCTGACAAATGCTGTGATAGAAGATAATGACAAGAAGAGAAAACTTTAATCTCCTTCATGATTATGGATATGATTACGGATTATGGACACACCTGCACTATCAAACACACGATTCCACTTATCGTCAATCAACCCTTCCGTCTTCCGCACAGTCGTATACCACCCTCTCAATACCAATATCAGAGAGATTCTAAAAGAAAATAGAAGAGTTGGGAGTCATCTGCAAGAGCTCCTCTCCTTACGCTTCACTAATGGTCATTGTCTTGTAATCAACTACTACAAGATGCCAACACCTAGTTTATTAGCACCGTTATTTACATGTTTTTGCCAACATGCTGTCGCCTAGGGATTTTTGTTTTCTCTGCAGTCAGGGCGTGATATTATGTCAACAGCTAGCCACCATAAAATCTGACGCGTGTGTATACGTCATCCGTGGAACTACACACAGGGCTGGGAACAATTGTACGTGGTAGTATAAACAAATATTTGCAAGCCCAGCTGATCCAGTACTCTTTTAAGAATTTCAAAGGAGACTAGAAACAATAGTTGGAAAATTTGAATGTCAAGAAATTACTGGATGCAGCTGAATCCTCGGCTGTGTGAATTCAATGGAGGCAATGAAACTACCGGTAGTAGGGTGTTGAATAGGCCTAATCACTGAAGCGTAATACCACGATATCGCGTATACACGTCCACCGCGTCAACGAAGCATGCTTGGCAACGTCAAGGTATATTCACATCCATCACTGTGTATGCCATACATGTCAGTCGTGTATACCCGTCCTCCGCAGCGCTAGCAAGTGACTTTTGGCATAAATACACGTTAACTGCAACAACCAAAGAAACTTTTGCAGCGTATATATACACGTCCTTCGCATAATTAAACTGCTGTGCCTGACGGATCAACGCGTCATCCGTGGATTGTCAACGATTTTTGGGGGCTTTGCTCGGGACATGTTTATTGTCACCTGTCTTGCGATATATACGTCCTCCGGCACGAACTGGTTAAGGGAATTACCATTCTAAAACGAAGACGTTTGAAGCTAAATACGGCATCGTGACACAAAATTGTGAATTGAGATACATATGTAGAGGCCTGATAAATAGACAGTTAAATGAACTATAAATAGCCTTTTTGCACAATGATATTTTAGAAAATAATTGTCATCAGTGTAGCTGTCCATACGTGTACGCATTGTATGCCATGTATTTAGAAATGGAGCATAATTTCATTACTAGCCAGTGTACATGTACCGGTACATGCATGTATTTACATATATTGTTATTTTGTGTGGAAATGAAACTTGAATTTGAAAGTTAAATTCAGAAGTGTATTTCGGGGTAGTTATTTTGGATTATTTTCTTGTTTGTGTATTGTTTTGCATGTTTTTATGAATTTGTTTGCACAATACGTATTGTGATACCGTATCACCACCCAAGTATCGTGATCTGCATTTACATCTGGATTCTCCAGCAAAACGGTTAAACTGCATTCCACTAGAGTTGGCGTCGGGGACCTAGAAAATCTAATTTTGGTAATCCCTTTTATAAGAATGTAGTCAACCACAGTGTTCATAACTGGTCTAGTTTGGGCATATTGATGATTGATTTAGGTAGAGCATTCCAGTGAGGTATGGTTGATGGGAAGAAGCTGGCACTGTACATCTTGGTTTTTGCATGAAGACGATGGTAGGAATATCGTGTGATCTTCGATGTGTTCTTGCAGAGTCAAGTGGTAGTCACCGTTAACTAGTCCATGGGTGATTTTATAAAACATTGATAATTTGAACACTATTCTTCAGAGCTCTAGTGGGGGCAAACCTAGCTCCTGTAACATGGCAGTGACGCTTGCTTTCCTGGCATAGTTGTTACAACATATTCTTGCAACAGATCTCTGGATACTCTCTAGTTGTTTTTTTCTCTTGTCTGTGAACGGAGCCCAATTATATTCGAGCTTGGGTCGAAACAAAGACTGGTACAGGCAAGACTTTACTTATTTGCTGCATGATTTAAAGTTACGCCGGATAATACCAGTTGTCTGCTAGTAATTTTGTTTTTAGTGGGATGCAATCGCTGCTGAGGATGAGTCCTAGGTATAAATGGTTGGATGTTGTTGAAGTGGCTTCCCATTGATCATATTGTACTTTTATTTATCTTGGTTGTCATGTGCATAATGAAACATTTATCCGTGTTGAATTTCATTTCCCATTCACTTTTCCATCTTTGAAGAGAGGTGATTATATTTCCTGATAGAGTAATCCGTCATCTGGTTTTTGAAGACACATACATGTATGATCGAATATCGAGGAACAGAAGTGGTCCTAAAACCGTGCCTTGAGGTACACCAGATATAACATCGGCAGATGTCGATCCTTCCCTTTCCAATACTGCTCTCTGTGTGCGTGATGTTAGGAAGCTTGAAATCCATGCAATGTTACCAGTTATTCTATAATGATACATATCGTAGCGTTACATCCATATAAGAAACGCGAGCCAAATTATACTAACGAAACAATCAAAGCTAAAAAAACAACATGTAGCTAAAAAATATTGTCTCAAAAAAGGTACATTTAAAGTTTCGGTGTGCCAAAATTAGTAATCTTGGTTTGACCCAACGATTCACTATTCGTTAACTACAAAATTAAATAAGGTTTAAAATAAAACAAGCTTGCAATGCCAAAATACTCGCCAAGTTTGGTGTGTCGAAATTAGTTGTCAAGATTTAATCAGGCCCCGACTTGAACCCCCACCCCCCCCCCCCCCCCCCCCCCAAAAAAAAAAAACCTGGACTACATTTTATTTCATACCCTTATGGTTGGCAACCCGGGAGGTGCCCTTTTTAGTCACTACAAGACCTGTGGCATACGTAGCAATATCTTGTAGGTTTAGACAACATATTCACCGATTCCCAAGTCGAAATTAGTTTAAAGGTTTATCGGATAAATAAAAAAATAGAAAAATAGGTTTTATATAGACCTACTGGTATATAGATCGTTTAAAAAAATACCACCTGCAACTCACTCTAATAATTTTTGATTGCTTCCATTTAAACCATTGGACCGTGGAATAATGATATTGGTTGCGATCTTTATATTAATATATTAATATATTAAAAGGGCTTTGAATCTGGTATCCAATTTTTATATTAAAAGTTCTATGCAGACCTTACTGTTTAATAATATAAAATGTGCCATTGTGTATAAGTAACAAGACTGACCAGGGGTGATGAAATGAAATAAAATGACATTAATTGGGGTTATTCATCGTAAATGTATTTTGCCCCCTTATTAACATGTTCAAACACTGACAAACGGTGAATAGGGAAAAAACAAATGACAAAAAAACATCTCAATCAAAATTAATTTAACAACCCCACCCCCCAAAAAAAAGCCAGTTGGTAAAGACATACAGGTAATTATTTTGCGTAACCATAGCATTAACGTCTTAAAATGGCAACTCAAAATATGTTAAGTAAACATTCCGGTACAATTCTCAGTAAATATCTTTGTAGAGATTAATTCAACAATTAGCAAAACTCAGAGCGTCTATTTGAATGTCAGCTAAAAGTTTTCAAGAATCCTATTAATACAGGTACAGCCCGGGCCTAGTAATTTCTTGGGGAAATACAAATACATTAAACTTACTGAAGAACAGAAAACCCTTTGGCTATTAGCAGGACTATGCGTACTACATGTACTAGTGTGCAAAGGTCGTTCCTTCTTCGCAGCTACGCTGTCGATCAGATAGTCTCTTTAGAAAGGTAGGCCGCTGGCTAAAGCGCCCACTACGCGAGTTCTATGGGCATGCTACACATCCCCTTTACCACGAATCTCCCACACACTGACCAAGCAAGTACGTACCTACGATTGTGGATGGACTACTGCCGCGCACGCCATGTCAAGATGGTGTGTCAACGTCGGGTTTAGAGATCCGATAACAAATCTTGTGATGCTACGTCATCACCAAGTTTCTGCAGATTTCTACTCTCGTTGCAACAGTCAAGGGCGTCAATCGCTTCTAATCACTTCATTCAATTTCTTTTGCAAATTCTTTTTCCAAAATTTATTTTATTTTTAAATAATCTTGTGCTTTCAAATGTTCTTATAAACGTTGTGTATAGAGGTATAGATTCGAATGTAGGGCTACATTTCTTTATTTGGGGTCCAAATAAAAAGGGGGGGAATGTACATGTACCGGTATATGCGATTTATTAACTCGACCAAAATCTGATTTCTCTCCTTTTCGTAACCGAGTCTGTAAACCTCTGGAAATTTTGTTTTTGTTTTGGGCACAATTAAAATATTTTAATAACAAAACCTGAACTTATAAGATAAATTGAAAAAAAAAGTATTTAGGTTTTATATAGTGTATACGTATGTACATGTACATATGCTCTTCAGTGTACCACATAACGACCGAGGGGCGAGACACAAAGGAGAACAAAGGAAACAAAAGACCCTCGGTCGGCGGTATGAATGGAAAAATTCGGTCCTCGATCGACGGTGCAAGCGCAAAGCAATGGGGATTGGGTATAGTAAAGGAATAAAGGAAAACACAATATCGAGCCTCGATCGTTATGTGGTTCACGACTGCATATGTACATACGTACAATAGAGGAAAAGGGTAAAATCAGTGCTTTTAAGACATACCAGGAAGATACCTGTGTAAATTAGTCTTGTCAAAGATGCTTAATAACAACACGGCTGGCAAACAGAAATTGAGATACATGTACATTGTACTCCTCTCCCTCTTTTGGCTGATGGACTTAAGGTTGTTTCACGTTCCGCGGCCATCTTGGATTCAGCGCAAAATGGGGTACGCAACTTACCCGGATGATAGCGTGTTTATATGGGTGTTCCCCTCTCCTACATGTAGTAGGCCTACAGAGGGCGCTCTACTGAGCATGCGCAACTGGAACGTGAAACAACCTTATGAACCTTCCTCCACTACTAGAACTATTAAAGTACATGTAGTAGCCGAGAGGCCCGTTTCGGCCTATGATAGAAACTAATCAGTTTAATCAAAACACAATAAAAGTACTTCTATTTCAAAAAGAAATTAGTTGTTAATTTCCAAACTACCGGTACCTCTTTTCCCAACTTTACCCCTTCATGTTTGAACCAAACTGTATGTAGTGCATACACTGCACACACATAGCACTGCATTTAGATTTCATACATTTTAGCTTCTGGTCGAATAGCCGTTCTGCCTTTTAAATTTTGGCATGTTTTGCAATAATATAGTCATCAAGACTTTAAATACAAAGACAGTGTACAAAAAAAACAAATGAAAAAAACAAAACATACTGAACAGGGCAATAAGGTAAAAGAAAGTAATTACACTAGGGCAAAACAAACATTTGAAACAAGTTGAGTGAGAAAGGAACAAGTTTCGAAGGGCTACTGTAATGATTATTATAAAAACAAAAAAATGGCATCAATGGCAAAGAAAGGGGTGGGTTTTTTTTGGGGGGGGGCTAGGTGTGCTTTCACAATTCACCGTGCTCGACTCAGTTCAGCCATGGGCCTAGGAGTGTCGTGGCCGAGCGGTTAAGAACCCGGTTTTCTGTTCCGCAGAGCGTGAGTTCGAATCTCGGCCTCGACACCTGTACTATTGCTTCGTCTTCCGGATGAGACGTAAAGCTGTAGGTCCCGTGTATTGTATAATAATAATCATTATAATGCACGTAAAAGAACCCAGTAACACTTACATGTATCGCTAAGAGAAGGGGTTTGCCCCGGTGTTCCTGGCAGTGCGTTGATCTTCACATCGTGAAGTTTGCACTTATATGGAAGAAGAAGAAGAAGGAAAATGAATTCAGCCATGGAGCTATTAATTCAGCTAGCTTTACGTTAATTGTACAATGTACGATGTGCATGTGGATGTGCACGCGTACACGTTTGTATATTTGTATATTTGTGCTGTGTACACTGTACTTCGTATACTGTACGCGAGTCTCCTTTTAAAAGTGGAATTGCCAGTGTTACGACAAGAAACTCTTCTTGTGTAAACAAAATATACGCGCCCCGGTACACCCCTATTGTTAAGACTTGACTGGCTCCTGCGACTGGCTCCTGCGACTGCGACTGGCTCCTGCGACTGCGACTGGCTCCTGCGACTGCGACTGGCTCTTGCGGCTGGCTTTTGCGACTGCCTCTTGCGACTGCCTCTTGCGACTGCCTCTTGCGACTGCCTCTTGCAACTGCCTCTTGCAACTGCCTCTTGCAACTGCCTCTTGCGACTGCCTCTTGCGACTGCCTCTTGCGACTGCCTCTTGCGACTGCCTCTTGCGACTGCCTCCTGTGACTGCGACTGGCTCCTGTGACTGCGACTGCCTCTTGCGACTGCCTCTTGCGATTGCCTCTTGCGACTGCCTCCTGTAACTGCGACTGGCTCCTGTGACTGCGACTGGCTCCTGTGACTGCGACTGGCTCGTGCGACTGCGACTGCGAATGGCTCGTGCGACTGCGACTGCGACTGGCTCCTGCAACTGGCTCTTGCGACTGCGACTGGCTCTTGCGACTGGCTCCTGCTACTGGCTTCTGCAACTGGCTCCTGCGGCGGGGAGGCGGGCTGGAGTGCCGGGACTGGCTCCTGTGACTGCGACTGGCTCTTGCGACTGGCTCCTGCGACTGCGACTGGCTCTTGCGACTGGCTCTTGCGACTGGCTCTTGCGACTGGCTTCTGCGACTGGCTCTTGCGACTGTGACTCGCCTAGGGAGAGTGGGCGTCCCGGCACTCCAGCCCGCCTCCCTGCCGCAGGGCGAGTAGGCCGCCACACCGTCATGGTTTGTGAAAACATGAGCAACTTCACCTGGTTTCTTTTCGTCCTCTTGTATGCCAACCGCTGCCACCAATGTAACGTAGACTGTTGCTGGGGGTCGAAATCTCAGACAGGTATTCTAAGGTTTCGGTGATTCTCAGCCCGTTTATTAACACTACTTCTCTGGTCAAAAACACAAACATGAAACTGACCGTTACAACGCAGCACTGGAAACTGGTCTAAACCGGTTCGGTTATGCGCTATCCGAAACGGGTTGCCCTGGCGTACCGGCAGGGGGCCACTAGGCGACTCCACCGTGGAATCGCTCTAGTACCTTCTACCGGCCAACCGGCACAGACGCTACAGTATGTTTATATGGTTTACTCATTTGCAATAAATATTTTATTTAAATGTGTAGGGAAACGCCTGACTTTCTAGTTTAAATTCTAAAGCAATATTCGCCACATGGTGAATCTCCACATTTTATAATAAGCTTGAAAACTGGAATTTCCAGCTCTAAAGCTTGTGACGTGTTGAGATTTAAAGTTTTCAAGCTACCGGTACATTTTGTCTAAAACTTGAGCAAAAATGTCCGTTGTAGGCCTAGCCTAACTCAAAGTCTGCATATAACATATTGTATTGAATTTGAAACAATTTTATTTTATTTTTTGTAACGACATGCACGTGACAATGAGGTGTAATAATGCGTTTGGTTAAATTGGCTATTGTTATGGCATGCCATGCGATTCTCAGAATCGCATGGGTGCCGACTGCTCAATTAAAACAAATTCAACAAAAGAAGCCAGAAGACTGACTGCCCTAACAATAGCCACTGCACCCACTGCATTTAAATGCACCAACATGACCAGTGCAGGTTTGCATGGAACTTTCGTCGTAACAACGGTAGCCTAACGTTAGCGTTAGATATGTTGCCACTTCTCTTCATGGCTAAACGTTAAATTTCCACTTGAGTTCAATTTTGGTTTTTATCATTAGGCCATTTAAAATTAATAAATAGGTTTACATCACCGTCCGTCCTGATTTTTAGCCCCGTCCCAATATTTTTTTATATTTTATATTTTTTCTAAAACTGTGTTTTTTCTACTTCTGTGCATGCAATTGATGGTCTAGGATCATCGATAACAACTGCGCGCGCCATCCAGTGCTTGTAGGGAGACGTACGCGATCGCTTCATAAAAACCCGCCTTCAGAAATGTCGCATCACGTGGCTGACGGCATGCAATAGCGCGCTCTGCAAAGATCGTCAGTTAACAGGGCAAGTCGGTGCACGCTGGACAGCTGGCTAACGATGTCAGATGTACTGTAGGCCCTATTCCCTCCACTATGACTATCATTCCAATGTGTTCAAGCCACACTGTAATGATACTATTTAATAAACAATGAACGATCGCTCCGTATACAATTCAATTTCAATTTATTTCAGTTTAATATTCACATGTATAACTGTCTGAGTGATTGACGATGTATTTTGGCAGGAAAAGCGCCTTGCGGTTTCAGTCATTCTCAGGGTGAAATATAAAATATAAATTCCCCTCCCCACCATTTTTTGAAATCTTAGTGATGTAAACCTATTTATTAATTTAAAATGGCCTTAAACCCACACGGTGAATTGTCGGTAAAAACTTCCTCATAAATGAGCAGACACCGCACCACCAACCAAAACAATGGCGGCCGCCGCCAATCTTTATTTTGTGATGATTTTGTGGCTTGTATCACGTGACACATACGTCACAGAGCCTACATGAAGTCACCTTCTCGGCAAGCTTAACATTTCTAGACAAAAACCGAGCCTCTTATAAAGCCAAAGCCAAAGCCTCCATTTGGTTAGGGATTCAAAAAGGCGGAATGGAGACGAAGCCAAAGACGAAGCCAAAGCCGGGGTTTTGAAAACGGCCTATGTTGTGTCTAGTAATAAGGTCACAGGTCAACTCCTGCAGTCTCTATGCACCCATTGTGTACAGTACATGTGTATTGGATGCATTGTTTGTGTGTGTATGCTGTCACCTAATAAAATGCCTGCCATGTTCAGTCCACTACAACTGATTAGAATGTGTCCTGATTGCCTCATGTAAATACACAATATGTACAATATAAGAATATCACATTCATTGACATTTTGCCAACTTTGACATGAGCTAGAAAAATTTACCTCAAATTTGTTGATATATACATGTGATGTAAAAAACTTACATACGTACATGTTTATAGGGTATAATTTTTACCCAGTCTGTTCAAGGCCACGTGATCCACAGGGGTCAAATTCAAGGTATAAAGATCATTGTACCATAGGTCAACTTGCTCGTTCACAAAAAATAATGCTCGAATTAGAATATATTTGATGTAACCTTTCCAATAAAATTAAAATCAGCAAATTTGATCACCAGGTTTTAAGGTATGAAAACCGCTGGTCGGATGCCGCTAAAACATGAAATTTTGTCCTTTTTTATAATAACCCTATAAAACAAATATCAACTATTGAGATTTACATGTACATGTACTAAATGAACTAATTTGAAGGGGTGGGGTATTACCCATTTGGTGATTTGACACGGAATGACCCACAAATTAAAAAAAAGTACAATACTGAGAAAAAGGCCAGAATATGGTTTCAAGTTTCTTATTCGAGAAAATGAAAGATGCCAATTTATTACCACATTATTGTATACTACATTGTGTATATCTTCAACCCTAACTCTCCCTATCCAGTCAAACTCCAACACTTGGTTATGTTAGATTCTGTTAGTACGGGTACTACTGAGTCTTTTACACTGGGTTAGGCATACCTCCAGAATCAGAGTCCTGGAACAGTTTCTAATGTACCGTTTGCCATATGGTGTTGGGATTTGCCAGGATGGGTATGGTTCCTAATAAATTACACTATGGGGGTTAGGATTAAGGTAAATGTGCAGTAGACATAAAAAAATGACAAATATGAAAGAATTGGCACAGGGCATAGAGCAGAAAAATGCAAAATTAATGAATAATGGGTGATTATTTTAATTTTCAGATTTATTGATATATCTTTGGTATACCTACCTACTAACTATATTTTGTTAAGAAATATTCCGGAAGTAGTGGAATAAAAGTGTTTTAAGGAAAAACAATTGACATTTTTTCATTTATCACAGTGTACAAAACTTGAAAGTTCAAAGGCCTCTTTCTCAATATTTTACTTTTTTGACATGTTTGTCAACAAAATGTCTGATTGGAGTGCAACAAACGGCATTGTAGAAAGAATTGTATCCTTCTTTCTAAAACCTGAAAACCTTATTTCAACCTCAGCCCAGTTCCGTCTCATTTTGCCAGAACCCCTCATATTTCGCATTTGTTTGCATTTTTCTCCATTTCAGCCTGTGCCTAGTTCCGTCACATTTTGTCAGAACGCCTCACAAATAGTGTACTAACCTCTCCTTCCTTGATGTGAATATCTTTGTGTTTTCCTTTTTCAACAATCTTCAGGCACATGTCTCCCTTCTCCATGTAGAAAAACTGCAAATTATGTACATTTAAACAAATATAAAGGCCATTGAAATTGTCAGACTAAACTATTTTCCCGACTCAAATAAAAATGAAATAGATGAACATTTGTCCTTTAACCCTAACCCTACCTAATGCTACTTTTTACTACTAGTAGTAAAAAGTAGTATGCAGTACTCTCACTGACTTGTGTGCAATGCCTGTAGTAATTTTTAGTATTGGGTACTTCACCCCCAATTGCACTCATAGTACTTTTTAGCATTGGGTCCCTCTGCTTTCTGAGTGTGCATGGCCCATGTATGCTGTGTAAGGTGTTCTAAACTCTACAGCAAAAATTGTCACTTGGGACACAATGGGTCAAGGCTGGACTACTGCATTTTTTGCCAGGTAAGTATTACTGATCTGTATTGCCACTAGTATTTTGTAGTTGGCAGTATCTGTACTCTGTCAGCACACACCCAATCATCAGTCACGGAGAGACCTAATGCTACAAAATACTAAGTAGTATTCTGTAGTACGCAGTTCTTTAGCCCAAAGTAAGGCCTAGGGGGTTAGGGTTAATGTTTACCTCCTCCCCTTCTTCAATGTGGTAATCCTTACGTTGGTTTGGTCCCCCAACAAAGAATGATTTCATCTGGCCTGCACTGTGCCTATAAACGAGAAAATATACCATCAATAATAATAGAACGTTTTTGGTATTACAGGTCATTCCTTGCCAAGTCTTTTGAAAAGAGTTTGACTAAGATTGGGTTAAAACTTTTTCTTAAAAGAAATTGCATAAAGTGATGTGTACTAGTAGGCCTATTATTGGGCTGCTAGGATGTTTTGCAGCAAGTACAGTAAGTGTACATGTTCAACCGGCGTTGGGCAATGGGCAATATAGTTCTTGTGCTGTTTTGGGTTTTTTTCGTGATCGCCGTCCGGTGATCATAAATTTGTTTACATAATTCAGTTTTTTGGGACAATTACAGGATATCTAGCGCAATAATTTTGCTGGATGCCTAGACAATCATTATTAACTTTCAAACAAGTAAGATGTTTCTTAATCATTCGGTATAATGTTTTTGTTATATCTGCAAATGGTGTATCCTACCTTTAACCAGTTCACGCCGGATGACGTATATAAAGGCAATAATGTCCCCAAATTCAAAACGGATGACGCATAAAAACGCCAAGTTCAAGTTCGGAAATGTATGTCAGCAGCAAGCAAGGCCGGAAATGCGTGGGTGTGCTTCCCGGTACTATCAGCCTGAACCCACTTCGGATCGAGTTTCGTTAAAAACAATCCCGCCCCTCGGCTCGGCGATGTTAAAATAATCCCGGCGCGAACTGGTTAGACAACCAGCCGGACGAAACCCATTTCTCGTGGCACTGTGTTTGCAAACGTCTTCCTGTTTCCTATTCGTTAATTGTCCAGTTTTATATCGTTGTTGTTTTTGTATATTTTTTCATTGTTACTTGGTGTTTTTTTGTATTGTTGTCTCTTTGACGTTCAGGTACGTGTGGGGGGTTGCTGAGATTGTGAGAAGCAACACTCTTCCCACTCTACCTGATTCGTCTTGTTTAATCCAAATTAAAAAAGCATCCGAGTTTCCAAAAAGCTTCGAAAAGCATCCACATTTTAAAAAGCATCCAAGTTTTGTTCAAGATGTAGTATTTTTCAAGATGAAGGCCCCGGGCCCCTACATGTTTTTTTACCATTTTGACACAGTTGACCGACTCAGCATTAAAGCGTGTTACACCGTATTCCGTAAACACCCCCCTTTTGTACCATGCTTTTATTAGTGCCGAGTCAGTCAGCCTTGTGTTGCATATGTACAGTACTTAATTTTTGGACTTGTACTCACATCATTTTGTTGCACACAGGCGGGAGAAACCACTTCTTGTTTGTCTTCAACCACTCGTCGACATGATCGACCTGTACCTCTGGGACGGACATGATATCTTACGGGATAATTACTTGATGATGTTGAACATGAAGAAACTATATGTATCGAATCGGCCTGTTTTTACAACACGAAAAAAACGTCAGACCACTGCACTCGAGTGGCAACATATACACTGGGCCCGTAACTTTTTACATGTTTAGTTTAGATCTCGGCACGTTACTAGTCTTAAACCAGCCGTGCCGATGAATTTCGACTGAAATTCACGGATGAAGCTTTTAGTCCAGGAGCTAGCAGACTTTTATCGGTATTGTTGCGTACGAAAGGTTTGACACCTGAAATGAGTAGGACTATGTGTGGGAACCCCAAAATGTGGATTCTTAAGTTTGGCACTCTTGCACTGCCCCCTGGGGGCTCTCAAAATGACCCCCTTATATTTTTTATCGGTATTGTGGCGTACGAGGATCAAAATTTTGTCATATGTACTTCAAGGGAGTCAAATTTCAAAAAGCCAATTCTTAAGTTTTCAACTAATGCACTAAGCCACTTAAGAATGGCCTAATTAACGCTAATTAGCACTTTTATCGGTATTGTCACGTACGAGGACACATTTTGGCTCAAAATGTACTCCAAGATATCCTGATTCCGAATATCTAATTCTTAAGTTTCAACTCCATGCACTAATCCACTTAAGAATGGGTCAAAGATCGATAATTGACCTAATTACGTTTGGAATAATGTGACCCGCTCCATCGAAATAAGGAATAAGTCTCAAAAGAGTTATGGTCTGATGAAGATGACAGGTGTATATTTATTTGCCGAATCCACATTCCGAGAAAAACAGCTCTGAAATAAACAAAATTTACCAAAATCATACGGACAGCCCAATAAAATACTTGGTCACGATTTTCACCCATGCATTCACTTCAACGGCCGATTGCGTAAAACGGCCTCAGCGACTTATTCCTGATTACGATGGAGCGGGTCACATATGCCATTTCTCCGGAACCACATGGGGTAGAGGATTGAAATAAGGTTTAATGTGAAGGTCTAAACATTGTGGACAAGGACCAGTTGTTAAAGTAGTATTTTGTTGGTGTCTTCATGGCTGAAACATGCAATTATGCCTAAAAGTGTACCCTTTTGACCCACCACGTGTTTATAATTGTATCGGTATGATCGAGTACGTCCACAAAACTTATGTCAACATGTTCATCTGGCAACCCAGAATACGAAAAACTCGTTCTTAAGTGTCCATCTGATGCACAAATCCGCTTAAGAATAAGAAATCGGTCAACTCATGAAAGCATGTTTAAGCTATTATGAGTAATTCCTCATGAAAAGGAGGCCATCATCAAAAGTTTAATTTACCAAGAGCTTTTCGGAGTTTTCATGTGTATTTTAAGAATTGCTCGCATCCAATTATTAAGCTGGATAGTACAGTAACCATGTGTCTGTGTCTAGGACAATAAGACTATATTTATGCCCTATTGTTCATTGTACCTTATAAAATAAGCACGAGCTCTCGTGACAGATGAGGGCACTTGACAGAATATATTGATTGAAATAAACTTTAACTAAAAATCAAATCAAAATTACGTGTAACACTTAATATGTATTATAGTCATGTTCTCAGTTTGCGATTTGAATGGTTACAAATTATGAAATCATTCAATTCCCGGCTGGTGTATTCCCACCTTGTTTAAAATTGAATCACTCAGCTGTTATTTAGTTCTCTTCGGAAAGTCCTTCCTCTTCATCAGATGGTGCGACCTTGCTTTTCCTCACTCCCGTCAGTCTTCATTTCATCTTACCAGGGTTTGCGGTAGTTGATGTCCTTCAAGTTCAAACCAGATTGGAGTGTATATCCATACCCTGACCATCATGCTTATTGATGTTTTGCATAGCTAAGAGTAGAACATTTACAAAATCTTCTAAACTACAAGCATCACAACAAATTAAAGGAGACGGAGAGATATTTCATTGTGGCGGTGTGCCAATAAAATGTAACTCGCAATTATACGGCCAGGCCTACTCACAATGAATATTTACATACCTTTACCGTAAACAATACGGAAACCTTTTACAGGTTATTTCCACACTTTTTTTGATAATCTTTTGCTTAATAAGCTGTGGTTGATGATGAATGTTGCTTACCAAGAATCAGTATTAACCTCCTCATCCTCTCCATGACGCTATGAACATTTTTGTAGAACAGAAACCTAACTGATCCCTTATCCAAGGGGAGACCCCCCGAACTACATGTAGTTTCTAGATGCTCTATTTTCCAAAGACTGCAGCCAACCACGATTCTTCGTTCGCAGGGCAAATAGTCGGCTTCTGCCAATTCAGTATGATTTTTAAAACGCTAAGTTTCTGGATTATGAATCATGGTATACACAAAATTGTAGCGATTTATGATACAGGCTATTCCTTACTTTACTAAATCACATTAATCTTGTCCTTATATTGAAGTCATCTATACAAGTTGCTATAAATGCAACTTGAGTTTATTCATGTCCATGGTACTTTAGCTACCAGTAGATTTTGACATGATAATAGTCTGCCAGTTAAAATGCATAGGCCTATATATTTAAAAAAAATATTATAGCTTACATCCGGGAACTTACATCCATGTAAGCAAGGCGCTGCAGCTTTATTCGTGGATAACATGTTTGGGAAATGTAAATCACCAAGATTAAGATATAATAATAATAATAATATACAGTAACTGCAATATTGCACCGTACTTCAAAGAAGTATTTGCATGTTTAGGCATGGGCTGGCTTGTTCGAGATGAATACGCAGATCATTATTGTATCATAGGTTAATATTTGCAATTTGTCACACTAAAGCAGATCCTTATAGTTCTTGTATTAACATAGATTCATTCTAATTCAAGTGCAGTGCAGTGCAATATTGTAATTAATGTGTTTAGTATTGTGACAGTGTTACACGTAATTTTGATTTGATTTTTAATTAAAGTTTATTTCAATCAATATATTCTGTCAAGTGCCCTCATCTGTCACGAGAGCTCGTGCTTATTTTATAAGGTACAATGAACAATAGGGCATAAATATAGTCTTATTGTCCTAGACACAGACACATGGTTACTGTACTATCCAGCTTAATAATTGGATGCGAGCAATTCTTAAAATACACATGAAAACTCCGAAAAGCTCTTGGTAAATTAAACTTTTGATGAAGGCCTCCTTTTCATGAGGAATAACTCATAATAGCTTGCTTTCATGAGTTGACCGATTTCTTATTCTTAATCGGATTTGTGCATCAGATGGACACTTAAGAACGAGTTTTTCGTATTCTGGGTTGCCAGATGAACATGTTGACATAAGTTTTGTGGACGTACTCGATCATACCGATACAATTATAAACACGTGGTGGGTCAAAAGGGTACACTTTTAGGCATAATTGCATGTTTAAGCCATGAAGACACCAACAAAATACTACTTTAACAACTGGTCCTTGTCCACAATGTTTAGACCTTCACATTAAACCTTATTTCAATCCTCTACCCCATGTGGTTCCGGAGAAATGGCATATGTGACCCGCTCCATCGTAATCAGGAATAAGTCGCTGAGGCCGTTTTACGCAATCGGCCGTTGAAGTGAATGCATGGGTGAAAATCGTGACCAAGTATTTGTTTGTGCTGTCCGTATGATTTTGGTCAATTTTGTTTATTTCAGAGCTGTTTTTCTCGGAATGTGGATTCGGCAAATAAATATACACCTGTCATCTTCATCAGACCATAACTCTTTTGAGACTTATTCCTTATTTCGATGGAGCGGGTCACATTATTCCAAACGTAATTAGGTCAATTATCGATCTTTGACCCATTCTTAAGTGGATTAGTGCATGGAGTTGAAACTTAAGAATTAGATATTCGGAATCAGGATATCTTGGAGTACATTTTGAGCCAAAATGTGTCCTCGTACGTGACAATACCGATAAAAGTGCTAATTAGCGTTAATTAGGCCATTCTTAAGTGGCTTAGTGCATTAGTTAAAAACTTAAGAATTGGCTTTTTGAAATTTGACTCCCTTGAAGTACATATGACAAAAATTTGGTCCTCGTACACCACAATACCGATAACAAATATAAGGGGGTCATTTTGAGAGTGCCCCCAGGGGGCAGTGCAAGAGTGCCAAACTTAAGAATCCACATTTTGGGGTTCCCACACATAGTCCTACTCATTTCAGGTGTCAAACCTTTCGTACGCAACAATACCGATAAAAGTCTGCTAGCTCCTGGACTATTTAGCCTGATAATGAGCTTTGGTACGGCGCGGTGTGAGGAAATACAACTACAAAAACAAACCAGGTATATCGTCTTGCTAGATATCTAAAATGTGTCAAAATCCTCCCCTGGTCAATCAATCTGTAACGTTTTTTAATTCTCCATCATTCCTATTTGTGTCAGGATCCACATAATTAATATGACGAGTTCTATGACTACGCCCTGGATCAATATTGTTCAGATTCTGCAGCCTCCGGATGTTTGCCACACGATTCAGATAATCACCCATCTTGCTTTTTCGGTAGTCTCAGCCCAAATGACCTAAGAACGGCTGTAAGGAAGCTCTAAAGGAAGCACAAGACCATCCTTTACACTTCCCAACCAAAACTAAAGGTGTCCTCAACATTCTAAAAAGTGGTCGACCTTCAGTTTAGGTGGCGAATGAACTGAGTAGACCTTTTCGACAAAATAAAGGTAGCTTCTAAAATAGCCAAAGGCTCCCCTAAGAAGAGATCAATAGGCATAAAGCTAAAGGCGTCCTATGCAGTAAATGAGCATTCTAAAATACGGGCATTAGTCTCTAGACTAGATGCGAACCTATGCACAGTTCTATGGAGTAAACTCTGACAGCCGCTAAACCAGTGTACTGTCACGGTACACCCCGTACCAGGGGCCAATTTCACGGAGCTGCTAAGCACAAAAAAACTGCTTAGCACAAAAAAGTCTTGCTCGTTAAAAACAAGTTATCAGCCAAAATTCTACGTGTTTTTAATGCTAAGCAAAACACCAGCTGATTAACAATCAAAAACAATAAAGATCACGTGAACATTTGGTCTGTAACCTTGTTTTTACCAAGGACATTTTTCATGCTAAGCATATTTTTGTGCTTAGCAGCTCCGTGAAATTCGGCTTCCAGTCGTTATGACTGTATAGGCCTGGGGCCGGGGTTAGATACGCGGGAAGGTTTAGAGGTCTACACTCGCTAATGTAAAGGGTACTAAAGTGGGTCGAATGCAGGCGCATAATTTTATTCAACATTTTTCAATGTAGGCCTATGCAAGGAGCCCAATGGATTCACGTCATTAACTGGAACTGTTTCGGCTCACCCAATGTAAATAATATGATGCTGCATGCGTCGTACGCGCATAGACGCGCACAATAGACGCGCACAATATTATCCTTATATCCGTATACTACGCGCATTTTTCCTAGGCGCCGCCATTAAAGTCACGGGAACAGGGTTAAAGTTTTCATATCTGCCGCTTTACTGCATCTACTACCGTTATTTGTAGAAACGTTTTTCTTCTGAAGAAAGCCCTGCAATTTGGTAATTGCTTTTACAGTGCGTGCGTATATGTTGAAAATGCTTACATTAATTTTTAGAAAAAAATACAATAATTGAAAAAAGCCACGTGACAGGGCAACGACTAACGACCCTGTTCACGTGACTTGATCGTATAGTGCTCCGTAGCGCATCCATGTATCCTATTCGGCATCCTGCCTGTATGTAGAGGTCAGCGTATGGGACACTGACACACGACTCACATTCGCGGGATAATATTGACCGGACTGCGAGTTAACAAACCATGTGCTGACGAAAGAGGGCAGTATACAGTACATATAAACACTTTTAATTTAACTTAACTTATTTGATTTGTATATTTCAGGTCATTCCAGCCAGTAAGCAGTTTGCAGCAGTATTAATCTTATTCATGTTTCCACTTCTCTGTTGCAGTATCCCTTCGTGGTTATCCTCCTTTTTGGCTTGTAAGTACTGTTTTGTTCTGTTTTGTTGTTGTAATTTTGTCTGTACATTAACTTTAATTTCTCTCCCTCGCTATTAACTTCAATTTTTTTCTCCATTTATCATCTGTTTCAGATTCATTCCTTGCTAGAATTTATTTTTTGTTAGTTTTCACTCCTCTGGTTTTCCCTGTCTATTTTCCTAACCCCCCCCCCCCCCCCCCTTCCACATTACTCCTATTCATACTTCTTTGTTAGTTTTCCCCCTTGATCTCCACGTGGTTTTACCCCTTCTGCTTTTGTTCCTACCCTGCCTTTGATCCTACCCACACTGACCTCACCCTTTAATCCCTCAGCCTATAATCCTCCTTTTGTTGTTTGTTCCCATTGTAATCTATGCTTTTTCTTTTGTGTTTCTTCAGCTTTCATGGTGTGCATCATGCTGTGTGTTGCCCTATATAATGTTTGTTTCTTGTACACAGCCGTTTAGTCTCTGAAGAAGATCTTGTTTAGATCGAAATATTAGGCCCTCTTAACTTATTTGATTTGTATCATTTCAGGTCATTCCAGCCAGTAAGCAGTTTGCAGCAGTATAACCTTATTCACTTTTAATTATCGTAACTTAGTTGCAGTTGTCGTTATAAAGGTTTTTATTTAATCAAATCAAAATGCTGCAGTCATTGAAAAAGTCGAATAAACCTATGACAATCTCTTACAAAAATATAATTTGAGGTGTTTTTATAATATACATGTTTGTATTTTACTGTGAGTGGAACACTTAGCGTCGCCGTGCAAGACCTCCTCCCCATGCTGTATAATAAATAACATACTAACTAACCTTACCAATGTGTACTATGCATTCCTTCTATGTGGTTGCACATGGGATCAAACTAGTTTTCATGCCTATGCAAAGTAGCATGAAGCTGACCTTTCATTGTAAATGAAACTTCACCGTGACCGATTGTGTTGACACAATGTTTATATAGCTTTGACGGGTTGCAAGGGACGCACCCTAGTTAAGCAGCAAACACGCCTATACGTGGGGCTTTGTAATCAACCGAGTGGACGACTGTATAGACAAATTATATAAAGTTAACTGAGCAAACTTATATACAGTGATATACAACGATGGCACTGTACCGGTTTTGGTTCAAAGTTATTCTTTGCTGGTCCTTCATTTCTTTATTGATTTTGTTATATCTCGCTCCCTGGTTGTTTACATCATATCAGCATCAAGTTACCATCAAGGAACGAGTGGGTTTGTCACATTTATCTACAGATCATACCACCGAAGTGCGAGGCGAATCCGACTCCCATGCAACACACGGCTTTTCCCTGTCCCTAGCAGTCCGCATGACAGCCACACCTAAACTGGTTCATCGTCTGTACTGCCTATTCCTCCGTTCGGCCACCGTATTCTGGTCTCCCAAACTGGGCCCCATAACTCTTATGTTTGACAAGGAATCGGAAAGGGATCATCAATTTGCAGAGAAACTGCGGCAACAGGAGAACAAACTCGGCCTCAGGTTTGACTTTACGTACGAGCCTTACCCCGAAACTCCCTCGGGCTGGAAACCTGTAGGTTACCAGCGTCAAATGTGGAACAGTTTCTTCATGGATCTATACGTCAATGCTTCGGTAATCGGTTGGACGGACACGGACATGTTGCTCATGACGCCGGTGACTCCTGAAAACATCTTTAACGGTAATCGATTGCGAGTGGTAACGATGAGTTTCAAGAATCGAGTGTACACAAGTAAATGGGACAAGACAACGTTTAAGGCAACCGGTAAAGTTTTGGTTACTGACTACGGCACGTATTTTCCTAACTACGTCTGGAGGGACACCATCACCAACTGCAGGAATCACATGATGAAGTACATGAACGTAAGCCACACATATACTTAATAATCACGAAATAACTTAACCCCGACTATGTTGCAGCGTTGTAACGAGGGTTTACCCCGCAAAATGTACGGGAAATTACCTGGCATCCATGGCGCCAGTAAATTCCTGTGAATTTGACTGTCAACGTAAACTATGAGTAAGGGTATTGTCATTAATAATGACGATTTGTTTTGTATTTACTTTCTGGTAATAAATGTACACAAATTTGTTTATGAGGAGGGGGGGGGGTGCGAATCGATTTTTTTAGTTGACATTATCGCCTAAGCCAAGTCTATTTTCGTGTGCCAGTATCGTTATTTCTACATCAAAATACCATTCATAAATACCTGGGACAGTTTAGGCATTTCTATTGGTCGAGAGCCCGTCACGTGGCTGGTATTAAACGGGCGATAAAGACATGGCTGAAAGTGTTTAAAACCAGCTGGCAACAACGCGATGTCGCATTATACCCGTCCCCAGGGCTCACTTTATTTCCAACCGTACCTCGTCTCCAATAGTAAGAGCGGGTAGTGTTGAGAGCGTACAGCTCGACACCCTGGGAACGAGGTTGCCAATGACAGTAATATTACTAGTCTGGTCCATATAATAGTAAATACGCTTTATTGCATGTATTGTGTAGAGCGACAGAGGCGGAAACATGTCATTTGACACACACAGAATGGCGAAACACTGAAATTTACTTGCGACAATTTTCCGGGATTTTCGGGGCTTTTTTGCCAATTTTGGCTGAATTTTACAAAAAAGGTATTTATGAATGCACTCTAAAAACAGATTGGTTGAAAATAACCAATATATTGGTCGATTTCAACCAATCCAGTTGGTAGATATGTGGATAACCAAAATATTGGTTAAAATAACCAATCTGATATTGGTTACCTTTTTAACCCATCCACATTGGTTATAACACCAACCAATGCAATGTTGGTTAATTTAACCAATCCACAATGGTAGGACTCCAACCAATTTGTATTGGTTACCACGTAACCAATCCATATTGGTTATAGCCACTGACCTCTATACCTGGACGGATCATTGGCTCACAGAAGTGACGCCGTGGGTCCGCCATGTTGCACTTCCGAAAAATCGACGTGCGAGAAGGTTGTAATACAGATTTGTGTACAGCCTTGTGTGCAGGTTCTGTTTCTGAACTTTATAATCGTTGAAAATGCCCACATGTGCTGCAATCAACTGCTCAAACCAGTGTAATAAAGGATGTGTACAGACATTTCATTCGTAAGTTCAACTATGTTTTCTATGTATTTTAAAAGCAGATTGGAAGTAGTTAGCGTACCGTCTAGCGCTCTGACATAGTCCCAATGTTTATATTTCATGCATGCATTGCATCATGCATGTACGTATGCGGTATATGGCATAATGCCATTGCCAATGGCAATGCAATTCAATGTAATTCTGATCATTTCATTGCTGATACTAGGCGATATAATCTATAGCAATCCAATGCCATGCTATGCTATAGATTTCGACTAGACTAAGTATATTCAATTTCTAACGATTAGTCTATTCATAATTATCATCTTGTTATGTTAATTGTAACTTGAACTTGACAGTCACGATAAACGTCTTTAAGTTTGACGAGTGTCTTACTTAAAAAGGATATTGTGTATATTCATCATAGATTTACCTGACATTCAACGTCATGCTAACTCTAGTATACTATTACTCTATTGAAGATTATGCATACAATAATTAGTTAGTATTCTTATATTTATATAATAATAAACTTGGACATTGACATTGTTTACTTTAACTTAGTTGCATTTTATTTTAGTTCCTATGAATTTTGTTCAGACTTTCACTATCGGTCTACTCTAGTGGTCTAGATTCCCCGCTAGAAGGGTGGAAGTATCTAAATGTCCTACATTCCTTCACCTGTTATTAGAAGACAATTTGTTTGACAGATGATAATTTTTTTGACAAAAAAATAATGAATTGAATTTAATTAAAAATACTGGAACACTTTTTTACAGTCACCCCACCCTGGAAATAAATCTTCTGATGTAGTGTGTAGACTGTAGTGTAGATTATTCTACACATAATTTAATTCACCTCGTATGCTTACATTTGCTGCAGGTTTCCATTCAGCCGCCGGTCTGTACTTGCAGAATGCAGTATGGATGGTCAACATGAAGCGAGATTTGTGGAATCCCGACAAGAGCTCTGTACTCTACGTCAATCATTTTGAAGAGACCTGCTTTGACAATACTGGGCAGACAGTTCGTCTTACTCAGGATGCTGTCCTTACAATATTTTATTTTCCGCTTCATCTTTAGAAGGTACATTAAATTGTATATGTTACAAACAAGTATTCTCTGTATTATCTACTTTTGCTTTAACAACACCTTTTTCAAAACATTCAGTTTTGAGTAGCCATGTGCCTGTATTCAAACTGAAGAATTACTAAAGGAATTGTTATTATTGACATATTGTTTCACTTTATCTTCATGAAAGTTGTAAAATAATCCCTTGTTATGTTGAAAGAGGATTAATTTTGAAATAAATTGTATACATCATGTATTAAATATTTATTTGACAAATCTGAACTTAAAGGTAGTATACACCATTCGCAGATATCGAAAATATTTACTACCGAATTATTAAGAAATATCATACTCATCTGAAAGTAAATGTTGATTCTGGGCATCCAGCAAAATGATTGCGCAAAATATCCTGTAATTATTCTGAAAAATTGAATTTTATAATGGAAAATTGTTGAATTGACCTGTACAATAAACCGGTACAATATAAGATTGAGAATTCATTTTACCTCATGTTATTTTCTTTATTCTAATATATACAGTTCAAATACGTGTCAGTGATGATAAAATATTTTTTTGAAAAAAAGAAAAGAATACAGTGATTAGGAATATTTGTAAACCATTTAAAACCTTTGCCACATCACAAGTGCCTTTTTTTGAATTCTATATGGTTTAATGGCAAAATGTAAAGAATTTTCAAAACATCTTGCAAGAAAGCACATCATTTACAAATGTATTGTTTATTGATCTATTCATCCTTACCCCCTAGGCCCTTCTTGCTAGCAATCCTCAAAAAATCTCCACAACATCATGTGCCTCAATTCTTCAAAATCCTTATTTTTTTTAATCCTCCAAAACTGCAATGAGGATTCTGGGGATTGAAAAAAGTCAATCCTCCAAAATTCTCATTAAGATTTTTTGAAAACCCCATTCAGCCTCAATCCTCAAAAATCCTCCACACTTGAAACCACATCGTGCCTAAATCCTCCCAAATCCTCATTTTATTTGAATCCCATACATCCTCAATCCTCAAAAATCCTCCAAAACTGCAATGAGGATTTTGGAGGATTGGGGAGCGTTCGGGTTAATCAGTTCAGAAATGTATTCATTTATTAAAGCATTTTATTTTTCCTTCGGGAGAATAATAAAACAAGGCTTGATTTAACTTCTAAGGTCTCCTATAATAATAAAAAATGAAGCGACACGCCCCAGGTAATCAAAAATAGTGTCTACACAATACAGCCCCTCAGTACGTAATGTATAGTGAACCGTATCGCTCTTGGAAGTGTAAAATGGCCGCCGCGCGTGCTCGCCGACTTCAAGTGTCAGCACGGCAGTGATATGGGCAACGATCCGTCCAGGTATAGAGGTCAGTGGTTATAGCACTAACCAATACATAATGGTAGGGCTGCAACCAATTCATATTGGTTATTAGACATATTTTTAAAATGTTAAAAACAGCGTTTCCTAAATTTAGTGGGTAATCGTTTATGCAATTAGTGTAGCGATATTATGTTAGAAATACTGCTCAAGTAATTATATGCAATTATTTAATACATTATTATTACTACTTATTACTACTAATACATACTACAACACTACAATACTACTCTTATGAGCTTGCCACTCCTACAATATAAGCGGTACGTAAATGGTATATATGTACCCAGTATCGCCGCCGTCTGTAATCACAGTTTGCAATTAACTTGTGTTTGTAATTGTTTTGTTTTCCTTTTTCGGCATTTGTTTCCTTCGAGACTTGGAGTAATTAAATATTACACAATTATCTCTATGAAAACACCCTAAAACATGTCGCTATTACGCGAAACATAACGTTCATGTTGAAAAAAGTGACAACATTGTTTCACCAAGTGTTACCACGTCTACTTGGGGTCAACATCATATTGGTTATGAATGACCAATATATTGGTTGATACCTTGGTTACAAACTCAACCAATATGACTGGTTGAAAACCAACCAACATATTGGTTATGAATGACCAATGGATTGGTTAATACCTTGGTTACAAGCTCAACCAATACGACTGGTTGAAGGACAACCAATATATTGGTTATGAATGACCAATAAATTGGTTGGTACCTTGGTTGCAAGCTCAACCAATATGACTGGTTGACGGACAACCAATAAATTGGTTATAAATGACCAATAGATTGGTTGATACCTTCAACCAATATGACTGGTTGACGGACAACCAACGCATTGGTTACGCTTTAACCAACACATTGGTTAAAAACCAACCAATATTGGGTCAACCAATTAGATTGGTTGGTCTTTTAACCAATCTGTTTTTAGAGTGTGGGAATAAATGTGTGTTCGGTCGGTATTAATCACTCTGTTTAACACCGCTTGGAGTCTGGGTGCTGATAATTACCAAGGAAAATGTGCACCTTTTGGTATTTTATTTAGGGGGGCGTACGCACCCTCCCCCACCCCCGCGTACGGGCCTGTACCTAGAGTAGGGAATAATAACAATGCACTGAGCAGTTGCCGATTTTTGGGTGGTATGACTTTATTATTTTATTTAATTGGCCGCCAATATTCTTGTTATCGGATTAATTATGTGTGTTATGCTAGGTTTCACTATCACGATTCGCGCCACGATTGAAATCGTGGTCTTAATCGTGGAGTAATCGTGGTGATCCTATCAGATCTTATCAGATCTTCAGGTCAGTCGTGGCAATCGTGTTGATCGTAGAAGATGTTTGGACGGTTCAATTTTTTTTACGATCAACACGATTAATTTTGAATCGTGATCATCGCATCAGATCGTAATGGATGGTAACAAAGCGCGACAGATTGCATCTACTCGTGCTTCCAAATCGTGGTGATCGGGATCAACTTTGGACAAGACAAACACCACCACTGTTGAGATGCGCTGCTATCTGATTGTGGCTTGTAGTCTTCACTCTGTCCATGGTCAGTCGGGCTGTATATATACCCGTCGGGGTCCAATCGTGGCTCAAATCATGATCACTCTCGATCCCAATCGTGAAAGACATCGCGACCACAATCATATCTGATCGCAACAGAGAAAATCGGTTCGTGATGATCGTATCGGAACGTATCGGAACGTATCTGCACGTATACCAGATCGTCCCAAATCGGGGACCCCGATAGTGCTGATCGTGTCAGATCGGGACTCAATCGGGACAATCCTATCGGAACGTATCTGATCGTATCTGAACGGGAGACCAGATCGTGACAGATCGTGTCACCTGAAATTGGCCAATCGTGATCGACTATATCACATCCAAGCGCACCAAATCGTACCAGAACGTATCGACTCGCATCAACTCGTATTCAAACGTGAAATTTCAGAAAAGGAAACGAAAATTCCACGATCAGCTACGAATGGCTAATCGTGGCGTTCGTAATGGATCGCACGACAGTGGGAACCCATAGCATTAACAAGCATGTTGGTGGCTATTAAAAAACCCGGTAATAATGTAATGCTAAGTGTCCGTCTTTACATGTTTTTTAAATTCTAAACAGAGTAAAAATACAACAGTTTTCGGCCATGCCGACTAGGTGTGTAGCTGCTGGTTGTAGCAAAACTACTAATGCTAGGTTCCCACTATCACGATTCGCGCCACGATTGAAATCGTGGTCCTAATTGTGGAGTAATCGTGGTGATCCTATCTGATCATATCAGATCTTGAGGTCAGTCGTGGCAATCGTGTTGATCGTAGAAAATGTTTGGACGGTTCACAAAAATTCTACGATTAACACGATTAATTTTCAATCGTGATCATCGCATCAGATCGTAATGGATCGTAACAAAGCGCGACATATCGCATCTAATCGTGCTTCCAAATGGTGGTGATCGGGATCAACCTTAGACAAGACAAACACCACCTCTGTTGAGATGCGCTGCGATATGATTGTGGGTTGTAGTCTTCACTCTGTAGAAGTTCAAGAAACAATGAAGTCCATGGTCAGTCGGGCTGTATATATACCCGTCGGTGTCCAATCGTGGCTCAAATCATGATCACTCTCGATCCCGTTCGTGAAAGACATCGGGACCACAATTGTATCTGATCGCAACAGAGCGCACTCAGTTCGTGATGATCGAATCGGAACGTATCGGAACGTATCTGCACGTACTAGATCGTCCCAAATCGGGAACCCCGATCGTGCGGATCGTGTCAGATCGGAACCCAATCGTGGACTCAATCGGAACAATCCTATCGGAACGTATCTGATCGTATCTGAACGGGAGACCAGATCGTGACAGATCGTGTCTCTTGAAATTGACCAATCGTGACTATATCGCATCCAAGCGCACCTAATCGTACCAGAACATATCGACTCGCATCAATTCGTATCCTAACGTGAAATTTCAGAAAAGGAAACACAAATTTCACGATCAGCTACGAATGGCCAATCGTGGCGTTCGTAACGGATCGCACGACAGTGGGAACCTAGCATTAGAATGGAGTAAGCCTTCATCTGTTTCCGGCTGATCCTAAATATCGGAGGATTCGGACAGCCAAAGTAAAGCTTACCAGAGCGAAGTGGTCCGGGCGGGCCTAGTCATTTTTGGCCCTCTGCAGCGACTATTTTGAGCGGTCGTGCTTCGACCTATAGTGCCTAGAGGGAACCCATCTTTATCCTCGCTTGGGTCCGTGTCTGAATAAAAAATACTGTTATTCGAATCGGACGAATCAGTACTGTTTTCGTCGGATTCACAAAAAAACGAGGAAGAACTTTCACGATCGTCCATGTGAAATTCGATTACCATGGGTACGTACACACACAACAATGTGTGCGACCGTGCGACCGACTATCAAGAAATAATTTTGAGTGGCCGCGAAATTAAAAAAAAGGGGGGGGGGGGGTCAATTTTTGGACGGAAAATTACCACACTAATTAACGTACACTAGAACCAGTTTTGCTTTTTATTCACATTTAATACACATAAATATATTTATTTAAAACAAAAATTGCGTAATGAAAATGTTACACTGCATGTTTCCTTTAAAGGCACTACATGGTGAATTTACCAGATCCCTTACAATACGACACCCTGATTTCTGTGTGTGTGCAAACCTTACATACCTTTTGTGGATCTGCCAACAAAATAGGAAGAGGGAACTGACTGTGGACTTGCATACGTCCGCAGTGCTAATCCCATTCTCAAAAAAAAAAGAGCTAGAAGAAAAATGTAGCCCAACCCTGCGAAATGAGTCGGAAGTTACCAGACTACTTAGTCAAACCTTTTACCCCCCAAAAACAACTGTATATTATAAAGGTGTCAACCTATAGTGGTTCAGCAAAATAAAAAGCAAATTATTTGATTTCCAATGCATGTGAAAAACTAAAAACTAAAACCTAGTCATTAAGACTCATTTCGCAGGGTTGGGTTAATGTGACCAAATCCTTCGAAATGAGTCTTAAGCACAAGTTTTCAGTTATCTGTTTTTCACATGCAATAGAAAGCGCATCATTTGCTCTTCATTTTGGCATATCACTGACGTTGGCATCATACAGATGTTATTTCGGTAAAAGGGTTAGAGAGAAATGGGGTAAGGGTTATAATGTAAAAAACATGAAGAGGAACACTTAAGAATCAAAATGAGAATTCAGCCAACTTTGTTTACGAAGACAACTAAGGAATTTATATTGTAGATATGGAACGTAAGACGTGTGTAGTTTGTGAATTGTTGTTGCCACAAGAAAAACTGTTACAAGAAACAGTGCATGAACAATAAAAAGTAGGTTTTTGCGACAGTATATTTGAATGGTTTGTGACTTGGCTTACAACTAAATATTCTGTGGTGGATTTGGTGACCACTTTTAAGTACTAATGATGGATTTGACCACACGTACAACATGATTGTTTGGCTGATTGTCTTTTGCAGGTCTCCCACTTCGAAGACGCCTATCGCCAGCTGCTACCCAGAATAAGCCCCGTCAACATCGTCTTCAACTACGCCTATCACTTCGAACACGATCGTTACGACTGGCACCTGGATTTCATGGAGAGTTTCGAAGAATACAATGCAAAACTACCTGCAGGCGTCAGCATCAATGTGAGTGAGACTGAACCTGATGTACTAGTCTCTGTTCACGAGCCCTACTACAAAAAGGACCCCTATCCGTTACTGCGGGGGTACTGCGTGGCCAAGCGCCAGATTCGTCCCCTTCCAAGAATTGCAAGCTGCTCAGAGTATGAAAAGGGAACTAACTTTCAGCTGTTTGAGTATGCGTTTTACAAGAACATTTTTCAGACTCATTTGGTAGAGGGGACATGGTGTTGGGGCAACAACGGGCGCCGGGACTGCGCTCGGCGCATCGAAGCGCATTACAGAAACGTCAAGAAGTATTACAAGCTAGGATGGTATGACTTAGATTTCAGACGAATAACTGCCGTTGAGGAAATCGCTAAACGGGAAAAAGCCACATGTCCAAAGATATTCAAATTGGATTAAACGCATAACCGTTACATAGTTTGACCTCCCTGATCCCGAACCAATCAATTATAAAATTAATAATCTCTGGAGACCTAGGCCGATTTTCATAAAAGCCTGCTAAGCCTACAAGTTGGCTGCTAAAATGGCCCCTAGTTGGCAGCTAAGCCTGGCTGGAAGCTATATTCATAAAACTTTGCTAAGCTTAGTTCGTTTCTAAGTTGGCTGCTAACGTTAGAGTTGATCCTGGGTGTCTCTAAGTCACTGGTTGGCAACTAAATCATTTGTTACAGGATATTTTACATTGGAACATGGTTCGTGGAATCAGATATAAGTTTTTGAAAGCCTATTTTCTAGGTTTCCGAATTTTCTATTGGTTGTGGGGAATCTATAGCCCTATGCTGCGTGATGATAACTTCCCAAGCACATTTATTCTTGCGATTGGTGTTGACGTCTTTGTGCTTTACTCTCAAGAACGTCTTTCAATTCATAAAACTTGTTCGCTATAATTATTTTTTTCATCACTTTAATTGCCTTTACTTTTCTTCCCTTTACCATGTTTACCTTTCTCATCGCCATGCTTGTGTAGATTTCAATGCACACATAATAGGCCTCATGACTATCAGATTTACTACAAAAAAATGATCTAAATGTACAGTACTACAAAATCACGTAATAATGTATCAATGAATGAGTACATGTACATGTATAATGTATTACACTTGAGGAGCACGCGCGCAAAGGCGCAGTCACGTCTACACTTAAAAAGTTGTTTGCGGTTTACAAAAGTGCCATAAATAGAACAACATTGTTTGCGGTTAACAAAAAAAAAATGCCTAAAATGTATATAAAAGTTGTTTGCAGTTAACAAAAATGCAAAAATCCCAAATTCCCAAGATCTTGGGATAAATCCCAAGGAGTGGCCACACTGTGCCTAATGTCCTAGCTGCGTGCTTGAAATATCTAGCTGCCAACTAGCTGGCAACATTCCTAGCAAGGTTTTATGAATACAAAATTAGTTGGTAACCACGGAGCAAAAAACTACGGACTTAGCAGGCTGCTAAGGCCTAGCTGCTAAGTTAGCAGGCTTGTTGGAATAGCAACAAAAGTATTAACTGTGTTTGATAAAAAAAATGAATACAAAATACTGTCAATTGAATACGGGTAGGAGATGTACTAGTAAAATGAGGTCAACCTCGTATTCATAGAATATCCTTTTGCGATATTCTTCCTGCCGGTGGAAAAATATTTAGGTCTTGTTTAGGATTTGTAGGAAGAGTGTTACACTATGAAACATGTCCTACATGCTTGTCGTAAGATAAGGAATTTAGGACAACCCTAAGACATGTCGTAACTGCGGTTGCACCAAAAGCTTTTAGGCCTAGTCCTAAAATGCTTATCTTAGGACACGCCATAGGACATGTCCTATAATTATAACTGTATTGGGACCGACGCAGGCCACAATTACTTAGATTAGATATAAAAATTAGATATAGCAACTGTACACAGCATGTTTTCAATCAAATATATTTTATTTTTCTTAAAAAGCAATCAATTTTGATACACCAATCAAGTATGTCAATAAAGAGCATGTTCTCTCACTCATTTCAAAAAAAGAATGCCGAAATTGATCCATGATATCAGAAGTTTTGGAAGCTGTTAAATTCAAATACAAATAACAAATTTGAAATTAAGACTTAAAACCTTATTTGCATTGTCAGACTTTGTATTTAGAATTGGGAACAAGTGAACCCTTTTCCCCGAAATATTATTGGCGATTTTTCTATTTCTTTTTTTTGCAAGTCAATAAAATGTACCTTATATCCCCGTAATTTTTTTTATTTGGGTCACGTGCAGATTCATGGGGCATTTTTGCTGGGGAAAGGACTGACACAGACTCACTTTGCTGTAGTTTAACCTGTAAATTAAAAAGTAGATAGAAACATTTGTAAGCATAGTCCGCATCCCGCGTCCAAGTTCAGCGGGGGCAATTCATTTACAACTGCCAGTTCAGGCGGTGGAAAGCATATGCAGTAAATTATACGGTTAACTGTTAATAAATAACCATTGGGGTTTTAGAAACTCCTAATCATTAAGACGATTGGGGTTCTTAATAAGAGGAAAACTTATAACCATTCAGCATTAATAGTAGTGGCATTTTAATATTACCCTTAAACTTGTAATCGTTTAAAAGGTTCGTATTTGCATTTATTGGGCTGTGTTAGGGCTTTATTGATATTCTACATAGTAATGCATTGTGGTTTAACTTGTTGGCAAGCTGCCATGGCATGCAGGTTTATTCTACATAGTAACGCTTTGTGGTTTAACTTGTTGCTGTTGGCAAGCTGCCATGGTATGCAAATTTATTGTTCACTGTAATCGACTTTTGGCAAGCTAGCCTCTGTCACCTTTCTGAAAGGTAAACGCGGAAAATTGTCAAAATGGCGGCGCTTAACAGCAACCACGTGTGTCGTCGATGTCGGAACTTCATGGTTACGACGGAGCTTGAAAGGCTGTTGCTATTTTGGAAGAATAAACCATAGGCATAAGGCTGAATGTCATCCAAAACCGTAAAATTACGAAAGAGAAACAGTGACTGAACAAATGGTCAGTTGGTGAAAGTGTGCTGCGCTATACGTACGTGCCTAGCTATAGCTGTACTTCGACGTTTACATTGTTTATAAGCAGTTAATGTTGGGCCGACTTTCCTCAGCATGGAATGTTGCCAAACTTCTATGTTGACAAACTGCAAATTCATTGTACCTTTACCATTTTAATGTTATTAATGCTTGCTATAAATCCAAGTTTAATATTTACGAACTTCTTTTAACCCTCTTATGGTTTTACCTTTCAAAACCTTTCAAAATCTGCTTAATGGGCGAAATGGCTATCAAAACGTATGAACCTTTCAAAACGCTCCAGATTTTTTTGCTACTGCACTACTACACCTTTCAAAACCTTTTGAATTTTTTTTTTTTTTTAACACCAGTTTGTTCAGAGAGTTGTTTTACCTTGCAAAACCTTTCATAGGGTCTATTTGTCAGACAGCTTTCTCACCTTTCAAAACGCTTCAGTCCAGAAAACTTGAAAGGTTTTGAAAGGTCTGACAGCTCTATGGTAACTGCACTGTATATAGGAGGGTTAATAGTGAATGTCATTTATGACCCATGTGAGGTTTCGGTAATAAAATGGTGTAAGATACTAGATTTCACAGGCGTCTACATTTAATTTGACAGTATTTAAAACTGGTTGGTTTTTAAATCAACATTGCAGGATCAGGAATGTTGAGGTTTAACGCCCATATAGTAATTATGTGAACAAAGTGCTTGTGTATAAAGCGCCAAATTTACATTTTGATGTCCCAAAAAAATTTGAAAATGCAAAAAGAATATTGCTTGTATGAATTGGCCCCAGAATTGTTTTACTGTATGGCATTCAAATATATGGCATTCAAATAAAGCTTCAGTTCAGTGCCACTGAAAACAAATAAAAAATTGTTAAAATGTTGGGCCTAAACCGGTTTTCTAAGGAGCATAAATACACGGCGGGCCTTTTCAAGTGCAGGAAAGCAAATCTAGTTTTATGATTGGCCATTTTTTTATTAAGTATTTCCCCACAATTCACTAACTACCTGTTGTCCTTCCTCCATAGTATAGCTAATTACGTTAGTCTTACGCGAGAGCTCTGAAGCCATATTGACAAATTTCCGCAAAACGCCCTCTTCGGTTGATTTTCGTCATTTCATGACAGAGGCTAATATGGGGGTCTGATCAGCCCTTACTATAGTCGATTGCAACTGGGGCAAGCTGCCCATTTGTTCACGGTCGAGGCCCAAGTTGTGGCCTATATCTGGTAAACTGTCATCAAGTGCTTGTATGAAATTGGTTTATAATGGATTGGATAGATTGGTAATTACCAGGTGCAGTGGTCAAGCCTGACCTCTGTTAACTTTGCTTATTTGCGGTCGTTCGATGATTGACCCTTGTATAAGGGCATGGATACTTTTAGGGAACGTTAATAAATTCGCAAGCTGCAGCAAATAGCAAAAACAAAATCCTTTTTCCTTTGTCCTTTATTGCGTGTGTCCGAGTGTAAATTGGAGTGAGCCAAATATTGTTTTACTTCAAAATCGGTCACTTTTGGGGGGACTCATCTAGTGCGTGTTCCGTGTCGATTAAAACAATTCCGAGTTGTAGATTCCAATTTCAATTTCACTTGTTCGACCCTACTTTCGACCCTGCTATAATAATTGTTGTATTTTGTTGTAGTAAAACAATTAAAGGATTTGAACAGAATCGAAATAGTTAATCCCACGTGCAGTCTCCAAACGTCTTTTTAAATCGCTGTCTGGTTGTTCTTTTCCCTCAGCTACTGATTTTCAGAAAGATTTTTGGATAACTTATTGCCTAATCGTTTTTAACACGATTGTCGTGTTTTACGAAAACTCGTTTATTGTGATGCTACTTGGTCCTTCGAAAATGTTTAGTTTTAAATAAAAATTTATTTATCAACTTTTTTTTACAACCGAATGGTGTTCAAACATGCAGAAGTATTGTTTTAAAAATATTCATTAAACAATTATAATTGACACTGTACTTCAACCCGAATGGCGAATGCCGCGAATGGCTATCCTAACTATTGAAGTCACCTCCCGACTAGACGTAAATTCATGTCGTAAATTCATGTCCTACTAATGCGTAAGTTGTGATGGTGCAACAGTTGTGTCGTAATTTCTTTCGGTTGCATGAAAGTTGTCTTACACCACACGTAAGTCAGAATGCGTACGGCAAAGAAATTAGTATGTCGTAAACATTGATGGTGCAACCCATTTTCGTTCGTAACTTTAGTGAAGCACTTGAGACCGTTGGTGCAACCGGCCCCATGTAAGCCTATACTATAGTCAATTTTACGTGATGTCCTATTACTCATTGCCCCCTGTACTAGCCGGAATATGACGGTAGCTCTGTAAGTCCAAACTCGATGCATTCATGCGATAATATTGTTTACTGGAGAAACTTAATCCTCATTCAAGTCAGTGCAAAGGCTTACCATTCTCTTACTTGTCCGTCAATGGTTTCAACCTCAACCTTTGTGTACTCTCCTGGCAACGTATTACATGTTGTTGTTGTTGGTGTAGGTTTTGTTGGCACGTACATGCATGTCATAAATGTGCCCTTTGCGCCACTAACTATGCGGCGATCGCTGGAGACTTAATCGACGCTTACAGTGTGGAATTGGAGACGGTATCTGTCAGTGACGAAAAACTAGAAGAATCGATACTACAAAATTATAGAAAGAAAACAACGAATATATAGAAAAACTAATGAGATAATGTTTAGGGGAGACAGGCGTTCATCACCCCCAGACATAGCGCCACAAGGGATAAAGAAACACCCAATAGGCCGGTCCAGGCAGTCACTTACACCTCCCCATCACCCCAAAACATTACATAACAATATCAAGTCAATTCGAGAGGTACTCTTGAAAAACCGGAGGAAGTTTAGATATTGATTTTACAGTTTTTAACATAATTAATGATTTGATTACAGTTGTGTTTTGGTCCAAGAATTTGTGTAAGGTTCATTTTGTCATTTGAAAAATTCAGTGATTTTTGGAGTGATAGTCGTTGAGTATTGTATTTGCAGCATTTGAGAATGAAGTGTGCAACATTGTCTGGACATGCATAGCTTTCACATAGACCATCATGGTGTTGACCAATTCTGTACAGGAAAGTTTTCAAACCTCTACATGTTCCTAGGCGGAGTCTGTGTAAGATTATTTCTTTGGGTCGTTGCAGGCCCCAGTTAGTAAAAGATAGAGATACATTATAGTTGAAGTTGTTATTGGGATCCAAATTAGGAACGGTGGAAGCCCACTTTTCCTTGAGATGTGTTTTAAGAGTATGTTTAATTTCCGAGTCTAAGAGAGGGATACAGTAGTCAACCTTGTTTTTGTATGTTGCTGATTTAGCGATCTGATCCGCTTATTCAATTCCAGGGATACCGCAGTGGCTAGGTATCCAAACGAAATTAACAATGTTACCTTGATTACGGATATTGATAAGAGTATGTCGTATATCACAGACAATTTTATGTACAGGAAAATGTTTGGAAATAGCTTGTAAGGCACTGAGGCAGTCACTAAAGATGGAGGAATAAAGGGGTTTAACATCTTCAATCCATTCCAGAGATAGAAGAATGGCAAAGAGTTCCGAGGTAAAGATAGACACTCCGTTGTTGAGTCGGGAAGCTTTAGAATATTTCAGTTGTGGGATGAGTGTGTACTCCGCAGCCCACCGTATGATGGGTAGGATTAAGTGAGCCGTCTGTATAAATCTGAAGACTGTTGTTCCATTTAGTGTTAATTCATTCCAGACTAATATTTCTTTTTTTCATGTATACTGTCAGTATGTGCCACGAGAGAGTGGATTTCAGTTGAGATTTGGGGATTAGTATAGTGCCAGAAAGGAAAGGGATCATTTAAAGGAAAGGTGTTTAGACCAGGATAATGTGAGATTCTTGCTTCAAAGAGGATGTAACGTGTAGAGAAATTCCATTTGTCGACAAAATAGTGTTTTTGCCAGTTATCACGGTTGAAGTGATCATTCAGTTAGGGTGGTTATTTATAGAGTTAATTTTAGATCGCTTAAAAACTGTCGACGTAATGCTAGGGGGGATCTCCACATTCGGTTTGAAGCCTGTAAAGTGGGGTACTTTGGATGGTCCCTGTACAAATCTTTAAAGCTTGATATTGGATAGTGTCCAGATTGTGTTTGATTGTCGGGGAGGCCGAGTCGAACGCCCCACATCCGTATTCAAGGATGGGTTTTATAAGTGCCGTATACAGTCGATAGAGCGTTTTGCACTCGGCTTCCCAGGAGTTGCCACAGATGCAACGCAAGATATTGAGTCTTTTTTTACATTTGGTGCTAATATTATCAATATGATTCTTCCAGGTGAGTTTATTGTCGAAAATTAGTCCTAAACATTTCGCAGAGGAGCTCATTTTGATCGCTAAATTATAAATGTGTAAAGAAATAGGTGGGTATTTCAGTTTATTTGTGAAAAGGACAGCATTTGTTTTGGGAATAGATAGTTTAAATCCCCATATTTCACACCATGTATTAATATTATCAAGATTTTGTTGAATTTTCTTTTGTAAGTAAGGAATGTTTCTATTTGAATATCCAGATGGCAATATCATCAGCGTATTGCGAGACATTGACGTCGGTGACTTCTTTGACGAGATCGTTAACAGCAATGTTGAACAGAAGTGGACTAATGACACTTCCCTGAGGGACTCCGTTTTCTAAGGTTCTTTCTTCAGAGAAAAGATTGTTGATACGGACCTGATTTTTTCTGTCGCCAAGGAAGTTATTAATCCATTTAGTGATACGTCCAGATATACGCAAAGATTGCAATTTAACAATAATACCTTTCCGCCATAACATATCATATGCCTTTTCTAAATCAAGAAAAACAGCTAAAGTACTCTCTTTGTTAGAGCGGGCTTTATTAATAGAAGTTTCAAGGTTGAGTAAATGATCTTTGGTGCTTCTTCCCTTCCTGAAACCACTCTGAGATTTGGAAAGAAAGTTATGAGTTTCCATATACCAAAGAAGGCGGGAGTTCACCATACGTTCCATGATTTTACAGAATGTGGAGGTTAATGCAATTGGTCTGTAAGAAGATGGGTTAGCCGGGTCTTTTCCAGGTTTCAAGATGGGAATGAGGATTGCATCCTTCCATTGCTTAGGACAAGTAGAAGTGTGCCAGATGAAGTTGATAATAACAAGTAAAAAGTGACGAATTTTAATAGGAAGGTGTTTCAAAACAATTTTACTGATACCATCTTTTCCAGGAGAGGTACATTTAGAAGAATGGATGGCGTGATTTAATTCCTGTTTGTTAAAGGGTTCATTGATGACACTGTCATTATTATTATCTAGTGAAGTCTATTTCAGCTTTGTCTTTAATAGGGATAAAGGAGGGGCGGTAATTATTAGTACTGCTAATTCTAGTGAAATTGTCGGGAAGTGCTTCAGACTTTTCTTCATCAGTGATGGCGTCTGTGTTGTTGTGATGGAGGACAGGGATACTGTTGACAATGCGAGTTTTCTGGATACGTTTGATTTTATTCCAAATAATGTTCGTGTTTGTTTTGGGGTTGATGTCATTACAGAAAATGTGCCAATCTTTTCGTTTAGCGTTATTGATAGTTTTCCTTGCTATAGCACAAGCTCTCTTGTAACTAATAAGATCGGATGGAAGGAAAGTTTTCCTGAGAGTTTTAAGGGCTTATTTTTTGTTGAGAATAGCTTGCTGACATTCGTCGTTCCACCAAGAGGAAGGAGGTTTGGGGTGGTTGGGGTTGGTTTTAGGGATAGAATAAGTCATAGCAGTATCAATTTGGCAAAGGAAGTTGTCATACATTTTGTGGACAGTATCCGACTCATTAGGTTTAGTAATATATTGGTTACAGGCGTCCTCGAATTTGTTCCAGTCGGCTTTTTTATAGGACCATTTTGGGCTATTTCTGTATGAGTTTTTCTGAATAGGGTGGTTGACATCAATAATTACAGGACAGTGGTCGCTTCCCCATGTATCATTAAGAACTTTCCAGTTACATTTGGCAGCTATGTTAGGTGTAACGAAGGTGATATCGATACAGGAGAGTGTACCATGTGCCGTGTCAACTCTTGTGCCCTCACCAGAGTTGACACAGACCATATCAGTATCAATAATCACATCTTCGATGATCTTGCCATTATGGTCGAGTTTTGAACTACCCCACAAGGGGATATGACCATTGAGGTCACCACACAATATACAAGAATGATCAGTTTTATCAAGGATATCTTTAAGAATTTTGGTGTCTAGAATATTACATGGGTTGTAAATATTTATAATAGTAATTTTATTTTTCTGTGTATCATAGAGTTCCCCAATTTGATATTCAACAGAGTTATTATCACCTATATATTTGAAAGCAATGTCTCGTTTGGCCAAGAAAGCGCATCCTCCACCCTTACTTTTGGGATCGTTTTTATTTCTGTCATGTCTATATATGTTATAGCCAGGAAAAGTAAATTGTTTGTTTTCTTTGAGCCATGTTTCCTGTATACAGATGACATCTAGTTTTTCTTTCTAAGTGTTAATGCAGTTTTTAATTTTTTTTCCATGAGCTAACAAAGACTGGGCGTTCCGCATTGTAAGATAAGAATCATTATGAAAATAAGAGTCATGTTGGCATGGTGTGTTTTGGGATTTTCTTGACGTTTTTTGGCTATTTGCTAGTGAGTCTGTGTTTTCTTGGGTAGAGGGTGTTTTGTCCTTTTTGGGGGATGATTTATGGTCGGTGTTTCCTTGCTTTGTATTTGCTGGTGGTTGAGAAGACATTCTTGATTTTCCTTGTTTAGTTTTTGGTGTTGGCTGAGAATAAGTTGGGTGGGTGATGTGATTGACTGCCGAAATTCTGTCTTCTTTATTTTTGATTGTTTCCCAAATCTGCATTGTACCAGTGAGGAGTTCGGTCAGGCGTTGTTCACTGCAAATACATTGAGTGTGTTCAGTTTGTGTTTGTGCTGTTTTTTCTGTTTGAGTGGTGGCGTCTTTGGTGGTTTTTACTGGTTGCTTTGTGGTTGGGCGTCTCGCTTCAATGGTTGGGCGTCTCGCTTCAGTGGTAGCCTTGGTTGGTTTGTTATTGGTTCTGTGTTGAGGTTCTGCGTGATTATTTGTTGGTTGAATTATAGGTGTTTGCTGGGTACCGGTACTGATAGGGTATTGCTGGGAGGGTTGCTGCATCGGGGTTTGCTGCAGGGTGGGCGAGTCATCCTGGCGAACGCTGATGTCAGTCTCAATTACCTTTGCGGCATCGGCATAGGATATATTGTAGGTTACTCTAAACCCTTGAATTTTCTTTTCTTGCTTTATGGTTTTACAACCTTCATATGCAGATGAGTGGCTTTCTCCACACCTACAGCATTTTACATTATCTTTGTGTTCGCATTGGTCAAAGAAACGTGGGCCCCCACATCGCACACATCGTGTCGAGCTGCGACAGTTGCTAGCTGCATGACCTAGGCGCTGACAATTAAAGCATCTGATTACAGGGGGGATGAAAGGTTTTACAACGAATATTTCGTATCCCATTTGTATTTCTTCAGGTAGATTTGGGATGTTGAAGGTTAGGCAGATCGATTGAGTCGCTTCTATGATACCATTACGTTTTCTCATTAGACGTTTGGCTTCAATCACTCCTTGTTTCTTGCATGATGATAGGATCTCATCATCTGTGATGTCTGTTGTTATGCCATATCATGACTCCTTTGCTTTGGGTTTCTGATTTTGCGTATGAGGTGTGGACGGTCCATTGACCTAATTGGGTGATAGCCTTAAGTTTTGTGGCTTGTACTGTGCTGGGGTGTAGCATCGTGCAGTTATCCCTCCTTATTAGTTGTTTTTGGACACACTCTTGATGAGGTCCTTCCCTATTTTATTGAGGGCGTTAGCGATTTTGATTGGGTTTATTCTGGCCAACTTAACATCCGGGGAGTTTATGATAACAATTATGGGTTGTTTGATGTTTTGAACAAAGCGGCGTTTTGTAGGTTGCTCATCAGGGGAGTCATTTTCTGAATCTAAATATACATCGTTATAGTGCCAGCTGGATTTTGACCTTTTCCTATTTTGTGTCTGAGGTGTGTCATTTTGAGCTTGACTTATAAGTACATCAAAAGTAGAGCGTGGTTGGTCAAGTACTTTCTGATCATTGGCCTCCATGGGAGTATGTTGAGACATTTGATCCCAAGAAGTTTCATTACTAGATTCATCCGGATCATCGTCCATATTGGACGATTTTCCGATTACAGGACAGAGAAAGTAAAGCAAGTATAAAGTACCTCTCGAATAAACTGATATTGCTTATCCAAAAGACCAGGACAAACGAGGATGTTCAGAGAGCCAAACACCCCAAGAATTAGGGCGCGGTTTTTGAATTTCCCGCCAAAAAAAACCACGTCCGTCCACAGGCTGCTCGCGTGACCAAGCCTCCCGTATTATATGTATAAACATGTACATGTACACGTAATGGCATTTCTCAGAGTCGAGAGCATTGTTTCGGAAACGAGACACTCGGGCACTAACCACGCGTAGTTCAATGCTGTCGCTTTCTTAACTTCGCCATGCACTCTAATACTGAATTGAACACAGCTTCACAAGGTAAGACCTTTTTGCATGTTTTTGAAAAAATATTGCTTCATTCCGCCACGTTTTTACCATCATCTCAATGGAGGTCAAAAATAAAAAAGATATACGACTCTGGGACTGAGAAACCGTTCAAATGTTGTTAGAAAACATTTCTTGACACTATAGACTGTACACAATAATTTCTATACCACATGTAAGCCAGGGGTTATATTCACTAAACCTTACTTCAGCTAGTAGTAGTCTCGTTGGCTACTAAAAAGGCTAGTAACTTACTTAGCCTAGTTGGTAACTAATTGGTATTCATGAAACATGACTAGTATAGCATTAGTTACATTCTAAGTTTACAACTAAATTTGTGTTGATACAGGCTAACTTAGTTAGCAATTATACATTGTATCACTGATGACGACCGATGTAATTCAACATGGCCCCCAAAATCTTGTAATTGATAGAACTTCGTCCGTGCTATACATGTATATGATAATCCACGCCAAATAATGATACATCTCTCTTATTTCAAAAGAATAAGATTAAAACTGCTGCAAACATGCTTATTGGCTGAAGAGGACCTAAAATTTCGATCTTAACGAGATCTTCTTCAGAGACAAAATGGCTATGTATAAAATGTCCAAGAAACAAACATATTATATATGCAACTGTTATGTAGTGGACACGGACGCAGAACGTGGAACAAGAACACTTTATTCCTTTACCATCCAACATGGCGCACTCCTCTCTCCCTCCCGCAAGAGGGCGCTATCTAGACACAACATCTCCCCCATCTTAACTGGATTCATACTTTTGAAACTACCGTATACATTTATAAAGTGTGATCCACCTTTTCACTTTTTTTTTTATTTTTTTTTTTTATAACTAAACGCATGAACAATTAACTTGTATAAGGAGAGCCTGACAATATAGAATTTCAAGCAAGACTAAGTGTTAAAGTAAATAAAAAAAAACAATTTGAAATTGCAGTCTCTCAGTCCAGGAGATTATGTTGATAAGTGGTGTTCTTTTTAGTTCACGTATACATGTACATGCATGGAGGTAGGTACTAGTCCAGCTACATGTGATAGTCCTTGGTCCAAACCGGTGGTGTACGAGCCCTGGTAGAATGTCGTGTGGTTGCAGGTTGAGTCAAGGCCGCATGACTTGGTTGCTTCGCCGTTTGAGTAGCGGTCATGAGCGAGGCTGGGCACGCGCTCAACTTGGATGCATTCAAAATTCGTCCATCTTGAAGCATGTATGTGAATGGTCCCTTGTATTCCACAATAAGCTGAGGAGCAGAGAATTTTTGTGAACTCTTTGATTTAAGAGTGGATGTTCGCACGCGAACATAGTCACCCACACGAAATGTGGGTACAGTTGCACCCCGCTTACAATCTGTTGTTTTGCGTGACAGTTCTTGTTTGTGTGCAATCCGATCACGGACTGAAGAGTCGTCTACGCGTACAGTACAGGGGCATCATTGCGAATGTTCATCCGAGTCACTAATTTGCGATTATGGAGCAGTTCTGATGGAGATTTCCCAGTGGTCTGGTAAGGTGTAGCGCGGTACGCGGTCAGTAAGTCAATGGTAGCAATTTTCCATGAAGTATGTTCCATAGTGGCAATTTGAAGTGTTTGCTTAAGGACTCTGTTCCAGCGTTCGACCTCACCATTCGCTCTGGGGTAATAGAGCGAAGACTTCCTGTGCTTGATACCCAAGTCATGGAGGAATGTTTCAAACTCAGCCGAGACAAACTGGGTCCCATTATCTGAGACAAGTTCCTGAGGTAACCCTTCACGAGCGAAGATGGAAGTTAGCATGTTGATGACTGTACGCGAAGTCACTTGCGAGGCATATGCTATTTCTGGCCATTTGCTGTAATAGTCAATTAAGACGATAGCGTAGCGAAATTCACGAGGTGCATCAGCAAAAGGTCCCGTTATGTCAATTGCGACTTTCTGCCATGGTCCTTCAGGCAGTGGAACTGGCTGTAGCGGTGTGTTCCTTATGCGAGCTGTTTTGTCACTGGTTTGACATGGCCAGCAATTGCGAATTGTCTCCTCGACCATACGATCCATCGTTGGCCACCAGTAACAGTCGCGTAAGCGTTGTTTGCACCGAACAATCCCTTGATGCGCCTCGTGTGCTAGGGTGATCAAGTTACGCTGTAAGTTGACCGGAATGACAAATCGATCTCCACGCAGCAGACAATCGTCAATGATTGAAAGTTCATCCCTGATCATGAAGTATGGTCGCAGTGCTGTATCGATCCTTGATTTGTGTGGCCAACCGTGAACCACATGCGAAATGACCTGTTGAAGGGTCAGATCCTCGCGAGTCTTTTCCTGCAAGTCATGTTTGCTGACGGTGCTGTTGACTAGCAGTATGTTCAAGGATTGGATGATTACTTCATCATCATTATCCTCGAATGAGTCCGTTGTAGGGATAGGAAGTCGAGACATGGCATCGGCTGCTGTATTATGTACTCCCGCACAGTATTCAACGGTATAGTTAAAACGCAGGAGACGTGCACCCCAGCGAGCAATTCGCATAGACTGGCGTCCTGAACCACGGGAGGACAACAGTGTAGTAAGGGATTGGTGGTCAGTTCGGAGTGTGAAGTGGCGTCCCCACAAGTACTGAAACCACTTTTCACACGCCCACACGCAAGCGAGAGCTTCTTTTTCGCCAACTGAGTAACTGCGTTCTGCAGAAGAAAGTGTGCGTGATGCGAAGGCAACTGGATATTCGCGATTGCCCTCAACCTGTATGAGGACGGCACCAAGTCCGTAGTCAGATGCATCTGTAGACACAATCACGGGCAGTTGTGGGTCAAATAAGCGAAGGGTGACGCAATGAGTAATAAGTTCCTTGATTGTCTCAAAGCTATGCAGTGCAGCGGGTGACCACTTGAACTCGGCACCTTTCCGAATCATGACGCGTATTGGCTCGACTACTGTAGAAAAGTCAGACACAAAGCGAGCATAGTAGGATGCTAGTCCGAGAAATGATCGCATAGTAGCTGCGTCAGTAGGGCGTGGCACCTGATTGATAGCTTCCACATGGGCTGGATCAGGTTGAAGCCCATGTGCGGAAACGGTATGTCCCAAAAAGCGTAGCGAGGGCAAATTGAACTGACACTTGGCTGCGTTGAGGGTCAGTCCTGCATCCTGTATGCGTTTCAGAACTGTAGCAAGGCGTTTGTCGTGTTCCGCCTGATTCTGGCCATACACAACAACATCGTCAAGGTAGGCCTGTACACCTGGCAACCCACTCAGTACCGATGACATCAATTTCTGAAATGCTGCAGGTGCCGAAACAAACGCGTTTAAAACGAAACAGACCTTCGAGAGTAATGAAGGCAGTGAGGTCACGTGACTGTTCTGCCAACTCCAACTGATGATAAGCAGAATTGAGATCCAGTGTGCTGAAAACTGTTGCATGTCGGAGCTCCGCGAACAGTTCCTGTAGGTCTGGGATAGGAAAACTATCGATGACTACTGCGCGATTGACTTGACGAAGGTCAACGCAGAGACGAATGTCACCAGACTTCTTGTAGGCAACGATGATGGGTGAAACCCACTCACTAGCATCAATGCGCTCTATGATGCCACCATCTTCCAGACGTTTGAGTTCGGCCGACACTTTATCGCGAACTGCAAAAGGTAGTCTGCGTAACCTTTGTTGCACCGGAGGAACTTCAGGTCTGATCTTTACACAGTGTGCGAACCCACGAGCAGAGCCAATTGTGCCATTAAATAGCTTGGGAAACTTAGCGTGAATAGACTCCGCATACTTTGTAGCATTTGTTGGTGGAGTAGGTACACTCGTGTTTGGAGTTGTCGACAGTTGGGGAAGCGCTGAAGTCGCTTCGTGAGACAGATGACGAACCGGGATGACTTTGTCTCCGTCCAATGTAAGCTTGAGCGACTGGATAAGATCCAACCCAAGAATTGGCTCGCCTTTGTCCACAACGTAGAAATCTCCTTTCACCACGTGATCAGCAAGTCGAACCATGGTACTGAAGTACCCGAGCACATTGATTGGTTCATGCAGGTAAGTTGTAAGCTTTATGGGTGAAGGCTGCAGCGCATCACGAACAAAACGCTTGTCGAACTCCGACACGGGCAAAATTGAAACTGGAGATCCTGTATCGAAGATGAGTGACAGGCGTGCATCTTGACCAAGTATGATGTCACAGGTGAGACTTCGGGTTTTGCGTGAGCCAATGGTGAGGATTTGTACTTCATCCTCTGAGTCAGAGTCAAAGTGTTCAACAACAACAGTCTTGACTTTGGCAGACGACTTGCAAACGCGAGCAAAATGTCCCTTTTTTCCGCATGATGAACAAGTTGCATTAATCATAGCCTGGCATGATGGAGAGTTTGCTCTGTGATCAGGGGAGCCGCAGCGATAGCAATGAACTTTGCGAGATGTAGTTCGAGTATTTGGGGGGTTGTTTGGAGACTGTGGCATGGACTTACGTGCACTTGAATTGGCAGCTGACCTGCGTGTATATGTAGCATTGACCGAAGAAAGTGGTTGCACAGGTTCAACTCCATGCGCAATCGCTTGCGACTCACGAAGTGCTGACTCCATCTGGCGGCTCAGGGTCAGTGCCGAAGCGAGAGTGAGAGTCGGTTCCAGGAGAAGTCTTTCGCGAATTCGCTCAGTCGAAATCTTCTCCACGACCTGATCCCGAATCATCTCATCATTCAAAGCTCCAAAATTACATGTAGCCGCTAGCGTACGCAGTGAGTATTCATCCACAGACTCGCCCCCATGTTGAGCCCTCTGTCGAAATCGATATCGTTCAACCACAATCTTCACTGCCGGCTGAAAATGAGCCTCCAATCTTGCCAAAGTTTCATTGTACGAGGAGGTTGAAGTACTGCTGCTAGCAGTGCTGGACGGCTTGGTATCTGTAGCGACCGAACCTGCTGCTTGAGAAGGCGGCAATGTGGCAAAAATGCGCTGTCCTTCTGGTCCCAGGCAATGCAGGAGAATTGCGCGTCGACGCTCATCGCCGTATTTATCGGCCCCAGAAGCAACGATAAATGTCTCAAACAGGCTTCTCCACTGTCTCCAAAGTATTGGAGGACTACCCGGCGTAGCTAGAAATGCTGGAGGAGGTGAAAGGTGGGCCATTATCCTATACTCGTCGCCAATATGTTATGTAGTTGACACGGTACCGACGCAGAACGTGGAACAAGAACACTTTATTCCTTTACCATCCAACATGGCGCACTCCTCTCTCCCTCCCGCAAGAGGGCGCTATCTAGACACAACAGCAACATACAGCATGATGCACATCGTGGGTGGCAGAAGAAACACAAAAGAGAAAGCACAGAGTCCAGTGGAACAATCAACAAAAGGAGGATTAGGCTAAGGGAATAAAGGGTGAGGTCAGTGTGGGTAGGATCAAAGACAGACCAAGGGAATAAAGGGGTGTGAAGTTATTGGGGTTGGGGATCAAAAACAGAAGGGGTAAAACCACAAGGAACTGGGAGTCCACGGTAAAGATCAAAAGAAAGAACTAACAAAGAAATATGACTGGGAGTGATGTAGAGGGGGGGAGGTTAGGAAAAGGAGTGGCCAATAGTATTGCAAGTGAGAGTATGAGGAGTCGTTCTTAATACTTGGCGTTTGTTTTAAAAGGTGTTTTCAATCATTTAACTCATTCTTAATAGTTGTACACTGTACTTTAGTCACGTTGTTTGATTGTCTCTCCGCCGGTCAATGTACGGTGGCGCCCTCTCATATAGTTCAATGACCTCATTTTCTTTACCGCCTGCACAAACTTAATCAGGTAAGAATGTCAATTTTCGATTGTAATAAACTTGTATTTTCGATGAGACATAATAACGACATGGACCCATGTTATTAACCAGTTTATTCGCGTATAGATTAAGGATGTTGTTGTTTTGTATGTAAAACGTATTTTCAAGTAGTGTAATTTTGGAGATGTAAAACTGGTCACGATTCGGAAAGTTGGTCATGATAGTTGCAGTGCACAACGCACGTGTGATGAACGGCACGGTCGGTGCGTTGTGGTTCATGCATATCACTCAGAAGTGGTGGAGCGATAATCTAGTTGTAAAAACGGCTGTATTGTATTTTACATTGCCATTTGTGGGTTGCGCTGATGTTAATGGTGGAGCTGGACTATGGGGGAATGGGTGTATATTTCCTGTATATGATTATGAATGAGTGATGAAGGGCCCAGCGATGAGTGTTTGTGTCTCATACCCCTTTTGCCCAGTATTTCCGTGATGTCAGTGCAACCATAGAGCAAGAACGTTCCTTGCTCTATGGTGCAACATACATTGTTGTTTAAGTGTCACAGCTGGAGAAATTAATATTAGATTGAGTTTATTATAAGGAAGGTTATTGTGAAACTTTGAGTGAGACCAGTTGAGACATATAATTGGACACACCTATTCATTTAGAGTTTTAGACCACACTTTATTCATGTATTTTAATGCACAGAGTCGGACATATTGCATAACTGTTTATTTATAATAATTTTTGTATTTTGACCGCCTGCACAAACTTAATCAGCTTGTGCAGGCAACCCACAGGCAGTCACAATAAAACCAGTCCAGGCTGGAGAGACCCCAGAAAGAACCTGCTCGCCATGAGTCCCAGTTATTGAAGCCCTCTCACCCAACCCACTCGGACCCCCCTTTAATACAACAAGAAAGAAGTGTAAATGGAAAATGGACAGTGACCATTCGCTCCAATCGAGTGATAATTCACAGTCACTCCCATAGTCTGAAACTATAGAGACCAGACGTTTTAGAGTGAAATTAATTTAATCAAAAAAGATTGAAATCCAATCGAATTCCACTGAAATTTAAGTGGTTTTTTTTTAGTGTCATTATTTCAATCTAACATCAGTGGTTTTCATTCTTTGAAATTATTAGCATAATACACAACACTATACGGTACCCAACAAAATTAATGTACAATTATATATATTTACGCCATTGAATGATGCGTATAAAATGAACACAAAGAGTGACGGCACCTAATATTTTGTTGTAGAAAATCTCCCATTTTTCTATTTTTGTTTTCTTTACATATTTTAAGGCCTGATGCAGACAAAAGTTACATTCAAGAGATACAGCAAGACAGCAATTAAGACGCACCCAAACCATGGCCGAAAAGAGTCCTAGTTTTACCTGTGAAATGCGCATCAAGGAGAAAGTGCACTCGTGCGACATCTGCAGCAAAACATTCACAGTAAAATGTTGCTTCAAGCGACATCAAATAACACACACCGATGTCAAACCGTTCAGATGTGACATCTGTGGAAATTTGTTTAAGCAAAATGGTGACCTCAAGCGACACAAGATGACCCACACCAATGAGAAACCATACATGTGCGACATCTGCGGAAAATCATTTCGGCTAAGTAGACACATCACGCGACATCAGATGACCCACACCAATGAGAAACCGTACACATGCGACATCTGTGGAAAATCGTTCAGGCAGAATGGAACCCTCAAGCAACACCAGATGACCCACACCAATGAGAAACCGTACACATGCGACACCTGTGGAAAATCGTTCAATCAGAGTGGAATCCTCAATCGACATCAGATGACCCACACCAACGAGAAACAGTACACATGCAACATCTGTGAACAATCGTTCGGGCAGAGAGGACACCTCAAGCAACACCAGATGACCCACACCAATGAAAAACCGTACACATGCAACATCTGTAGAAAATCGTTCAGGCAGAGTGGAAACCTCAAGCGACACCAGATGACCCACACCAATGAGAAACCGCACACATGCGACATCTGTGGAAAATCGTTCAGGGAGAGTGGGACCCTCAAGCAACACCATATGACCCACACCAACGAGAAACCGCACACATGCGACATCTGTGGAATATCGTTCAGGCAGAGTGGAAACCTCAAACAACACCAGATGACCCACACCAACGAGAAACCGTACACATGTGACACCTGTGGAAAATCGTTCAATCTGAGTGGAATCCTCAATCGACATCAGATGACCCACACCAACGAGAAACAGTACACATGCGACATATGTGAACAATCGTTCGGGCAGAGAGGATACCTCAAGCAACACCAGACGACACACACCAATGAGAAACCGTACACATGCGACATCTGTGGAAAATCGTTCAGGCAGAGTGGAAACCTCAAGCGACACCGGATGACCCACACCAATGAGAAACCGCACACTTGCGACATCTGTGGAAAATCGTTCGGGGAGAGTTGGCACCTCAAGCGACACCATATGACCCACACCAAAGAGAAACCGCACACATGCGACATCTGTGGAATATCATTCGCGCAGAATGCATCCCTCAAGCAACACCAGATGATGCACACCAATAAGAGACCGCATGTATGTGACACCTGTGGAAAATCGTTCAATCAGAGTGGAATCCTCAATCGACATCAGATGACCCACACCAACGAGAAACAGTACACATGCGACATATGTGAACAATCGTTCGGGCAGAGAGGATACCTCAAGCAACACCAGACGACACACACCAATGAGAAACCGCACACATGCGACATCTGTGGAAAATCGTTCGGGGAGAGTAGGCACCTCAAGCGACACCATATGACCCACACCAAAGAGAAACCGCACACATGCGACATCTGTGGAATATCATTCGCGCAGAATGCATCCCTCAAGCGACACCAGATGATGCACAACAATAAGAGACCGCATGTATGTGACACCTGTGGAAAATCATTCAGGCGGAGTGAAACCCTCAAGCAACACCAGCTGACCCACACCAATGAAAAAATCGTACGTACACTTGCGACATCTGTGGAAGATCATTCAGTCTCAGTAACTACCTTAAAAAAACACAAGACAAACCACACAAACGACTATTAAATAGAGAGAGCATTTTGTGATCAAACTTAAAGGTAGGATACACCATTGATAATTGCTTGAATTGCTGTGAATGGATGGATTCGGGGTTGTATTTTATAGTAAATACCATTTAACCAGTTCGCGCCGGGATTATTTTAACATCGCCAAGCCGAGGGGCGGGATTATTTTTAACGAAACTCGATCCGAAGCGGGTTCAGGCTGATTGTGCCGGGAAGCACACCCACGCATTTCCGGCCTTGCGCGCTGCTGACGTACATTTCCGAACTTGAACTTGGCGTGTTTATGCATCATCCGTTTTGAATTTGGGGAATATTTTGCGTTTATATACGTCATCCGGCGCGAACTGGTTAACTGACTTTTCTGAAGTTTTATCAACGGTGCCGAGAAAAGCACGAAAAACAGCGTTTGTTAACTTTGTTTTTAACCGGCGTCGAGTGTTATTCTTATGTAATTTTTGTTTTTTCGCGATCGATTATTTTTTGAAAATGAAAGTCAAATATTGCTCTCCCTTCTGCGGGTGAACAAAGTTAACAAATGTCCCGAGTACTCATTTTGCGGCAAGGAGTACGTGAAGAAAGGCGAGCTGAGAAAGCATGAAAGGATTCACACCGATAACCCTTTTTTGAGGTGTGGCTGATGCAATTTGCTGTTTGGTTATTATTAAAAGGCTTTACCCAAATCAAACAGCGCCCACCCTAACATCGACAGGTTCGTTTGGTCACGAAACTACATGTAGATGTACATCTGAACTTTGAAATGTTGAGCACTAAAGCATTTTTCTTTGTACATGTACATGTATACGTTAAAGTTAAGGTAAGTTAAGTTGTATATTAAGCATTTATTTTAAGTCATTTTGTATACTTCTAGAAATCACTAATGATATCTATTAGACTTAAGTGGAAGGCCCACTTGGATTAGATAATTTTATTTCAATCTGCATTATTTCAAATAGACCACAGTGCCTTCCCCGCCGCAGGTACTGTAGTGGGTGCATTGAATAATAATATTAATAAAGAAGAATGGTTCTAGAAAGAACCTGTAGTGGTACGTACGTTTGACGTTTTAGACAGTAAACGTCTAGGCCTACATGGCTTTATATGTATATAATAATAATAATAATAATAACGAGTATTTATAATGCGCCATTCCATCTAATAAGATGCTCAAGGCGCAAGAAGGAAAAAACAAAAAACAAAAGACAAACATAACGACAAGTCAGGATTTACATGAAAGCTAGTTCGAACAGGTGAGTTTTGAGAGCTATTTTGAAATTTTGAACAGAGGAAATACTGCGGATATCCTGTGGCAGCTTATTCCAGAGTGAGGGACCAGCATGTGCGAATGACCGATCACCCCATGAATTATTACACTTAGGAACAACAAGTAAGGTAGTATTTGAAGAACGAAGGCGCCTAGGAGGATTATAATGCACAATCAAATCAGTATTATATGTTGGAGCTGAACCATGAATACAATGAAACTCAAGTAAAAGTAATTTAAACACAATACGGAAATGAACAGGTAGCCAATGGAGAGAGTGCAGAACAGGTGTAATGTGGGTTCTACGTTTTGTAAGTGTAATGATACGAGCTGCTGTATTTTGCAATTTTTGCAGACGAGCTATTTGAGTTTTAGGTAGTTGGTGAAGAAGTGAATTACAAAAATCTAAACGGGAAGAAACAAGGGCATGAACAATTTTTTCAGTAGCTGAACGGGTTAAATATTTACGAATAACACCTAGGTTACGAAGCTGATACCAGACAGATTTACAAACGGCAGATACTTGAACTGACATTGACATAGTAGAATCGAGCATAACACCAAGATTTCTACATGATTTAGACGATTGAATAGTAGTATTACCAATAGTTACAAAAGGAATATGAACTTTAGCTAACTGCACTTTAGAACCAATGAGTAGGAATTCTGATTTGTCATTGTTGAGTTTTAAGGAGTTGGAGCTCATCCAAGCTGTGACATCATCAATGCATGCTTCAAGTTTTTGAATTGTATTGAGTGCTTCAACTTGGCTGGGTGGAAAAGAAACATAAAGTTGGACATCATCTGCATAACAATGATAATTAATTGAATGACGCATTAAAATGTATTTCAATCCGAACAAATATATAGAGAAAAGAATTGGGCCACCGACAGAACCTTGCGGGACTCCACAATTAAGAACAACTGGATCTGATTTAGCTTCATTGACACATACTATTTGATAACGACCGGATAAGTAAGATTTAAACCAATCGAGCGCTTGTCCTTGAATACCAAGTGAGATAAGGTTATTTAATAATATTGTGTGATTGACAGTGTCGAATGCAGAGGATAAGTCCAATAGCACTACAGCAGTAATCTTCCCGACATCCATTCCCTTTAGAATATCGTTAGAAAGGTTGACTAACAAGGTTTCGACACTGTGGTGTTTACGGTAAGCAGACTGTCTATTATCAAGAAGATCATTATTTTGAAGGTATTCAGACAGCCTTGAGAAGGCGACTCTTTCAAGAACCTTTGACAAATAAGTTAAGTTCGATACAGGTCGGTAATTTTTAAGTACTTCTGGATCAAGTGATGTCTTCTTCAGTAGAGGATGAATGTACGCTAGTTTTAAAGCAGGAGGCACTTCAGCCTGTTGGAGACTCATGTTCACAATTTCAGCCAATATCGGTGCAAAGACAGGAGTGCAGTCCCTCAACAGCTTAGTGGGAACAGGGTCTAAAACATGATTTTGCTGGGCTGTTCTGAAGAAGGGACTCAATTTCAAGCGAAGATGTGAGTCTGAAAGTGACCAAGGATGCTGATGTTAGTGGAGGAGGTAGCACTGTCACACTTGGAGAAAGACTGCTGCAAATGTTATTAATTTTTGTAATAAAGAACTGGCCAACTAGCTGAGCCATGGATTTACTACATACATGGCACGGAAGAGGAGATGGTTTCTTGCGATTTAGAAGCTGATTGGCGACGGAAAATAAGCGATTACTACCACATTCCTCAATTGTATTGATGTAGTAGGTACATTTCGCTATCCGGACGAGGGAGTTTACATGCTGTCTTTGGTTGCGATATAGTTGGAGATTGATTTCCAGTTTGTTCGAGCGCCACTTTCGCTCAAGTTGTCTGCGCTTCCGTTTCTCGACGACAATCTCATGGTTGTACCATGAGGCGCCTAGACGCTTCTTTGTACTGTAGATTCTAGCTGGTGCACAGGTGTCAAGAAGGTTTTCCAGAGCAGAGTTGTAGTGCTTGACGGCGCCATCAATGCTGTCTGTGGAGGCTGGCACGATGTTGCTCTGCTGCAAGCTCCTGGCAAATGAGGCCCTGTCAATTGCTTTGATGTTCCGACGAACCATTGTTCGGTCAGCTAAGCATGGTTTGTGAAGATGAAGATGGCATACAATAGCAGCATGATCAGATATACCAGGCATGACCCGAAGATCTGAGTATATCTGTTTCTCCTGTTTGTGAGTAATGAAGACATCGAGAATGTGACCCTTGTCGTGTGTGGGTGACGAAACTTCCTGGGATAGGCCGTAACTGACAAGCAAGTCATTAAACTTTCGCGTGTTTGGTGCTGAAAGATTATCGAAGTGGATGTTAAGATCGCCAGTTATAACTAGGGGTGTGGATCTAAAAATTCTTTCATCGAGCATCTGGGAAAACTCATCAATAAATTGTGAAAAAGTAGACTGGTTCCCCGGTGGTCTGTAGACGATGATAATGTCCACACTGATACTGTTGGATGCTAGAGTACCTGACATCATCTCAAAACTACTCAGATGGTCATATGGATTCCAAAAGGCTACTATTTGGCCTTAGTATTAGACTATAGTCCGATCCATCTGTAAAACATCTGTAAAACACCAGTAAATTGTTCTGGTAAATTTTGCTAGGCAAGCCTGTGGGTCCCCCAGAAGACTTAGGCAAGCCTGTGGTCGCCCAGAAAGCTTAGGCAAGCGGTCTTAATTTTAAATTTTGAGTGAAAATACATTGCCACCCTATACTCCCGTGGGTCGCGAGGCGGCGCTGTTTCTGTCTGATTTTGCGTTGTTTCCTATGGGCGCGTATTTGGTGTAGTGCACCCATATACATGCAGACGGCATTATTAATACTTTGCATTGATTTGTGGCAGAAACCTGCTGGTTGTTTCTTGCGGTCATCACCGCCCGTGCATAAAATGGGAGTGGGTTCTAGCGAAGACATTGCTTTAACTTTACAAAGAACTCAATTTGTTGTTATCTGGCCAAACCGTCAAAATATTTCAACAACTTATCAACAATAAAGTCATCGAATGGAGAATACTGTTTTGTCACGCCCATAGCCCAATAAACAAACAATACAAAATGACAAAAACAAAACAAAAAACAAAAGAAAACTCAACGCCGAATCTGTAAATTGGTTTACAGGGAAATAGTCCTAATTCCAATTGATTGATGTTTCAACTTATGCTGGCTAGTAACCTCCAATTGAAATTCCTCGTTCGAAGTCCAGGTTCACGGTCATAATTATTTTAAGTGTATGACATCATCAGGCATCTGTAAAAAGAATACTCGGTACAGTAAACTCGGTATCGATAATAGGCTAAAGTTACTGGCGTAATTTGTGTATATTTTGTAAAAAACTTCACAAATCTATTCAAAAAAGTCTCCTTCTCAAACGTTAAAAAAGGAGTTATTTTAAGGTCTTATAACTGAGTTGCAACATGTATGAAACTAACAGGATTTCTCCTTTTACATGTACAAATAATCAAATATTATCAGCTATGGATTCAATTCTTTCAATTACATGAAATCGATCATGTTGGTGTGCAAGGGGAAATTCCCTTGAGTACGTATATTCGCGAAACATGACAATGCATAATAATTATACACGCTAGTGATATTGCTCCAGACTAATACATTTTGGGAGCTTCAAAATGGAAACTATGGATAACGGAAAGAGTACAGATCAGCAGAACGGCGAAGGAGCCGATGCCAAGAGGCCAGGAACAGTAAAAAGCCAGCCGAGAAAAAAGAAGAGAAACACGGGAAACACGAGAAAGAATCGGGAAAAGAAACAAAAATCCATGGCATCCAAACCTGATGATATTGGCGGCGTGGCAGGGTAAGTGCCTGACTAGTTCATTGTCTATCGTGTGTTTTTGTCTCCATACAAAGGCATACTGAGGTGTCGCGGCATTCAGTCGTAAAACATCAGCGTACGATTTCCCGAATGTGCACTGAATTTTAGCATATAATTCATTTTAGCGCGAATTCGAATGCACATCCACAATCCTCATGATTGTGTTCTATTCATTGTACACTAATTAGACCTAACTTGGAATACTGTACCACTGTTTTCAACTCCATTTCCAAGACACAATCGGACAGACTGGAGAGAGTTCAAGGGCGTTATCTGTTTTTCATGTTTAGATCTCTTCATAATACTCGCCGACTTGTAGAATATACCCTGATAACCCTACTTACATTCAGCTCTGTGAACTTTTCAACTTACCCACACTTCATCATAGGAGAACTTTTTAACTACTGCTTATTTCTGTATAAACATATTCACAATCACTTCAGTCTAACAGATGTCAACCCATTTACTCTTTATGTTCCTAGTCGGCGTACTAGATCAGCTCCTAAACACATTTTGCATGTTCCATGGAGTCGGGTTGAGGCGACTAAACGAAGTTTATCTCCAGAATTTCGTCTGCTTACAACCGACTTCATGAAAAATGCGATGTGTTTGGAGCCCTAACGCTAAATTATCTTCATAGTCAAGTCCAGTTTAAGTCTATTGTCGAATTTTAAACTCATGATACACTATAGCTCACTGTAGGCTGTTAAATGTATACATATGTACATAATCTGTTTCTAATTGTTTTGTTTTACTCTCTTAATGTTTGGTGTAATTAATTATTTAATCTATAGCAAATATTTTATTTATCTTGATACCAAATTCTATTTTGTTTTTAATTTTGATTTTTAACTGATGCCTGTTAGTGGCGGTTCACCGCTGTTGGTTTTCAGAAATAAATAAATAAATACATTTACCATCAATTTATTTCGCTATTAGCGAAATAGTTTAGGTTCGCTTTTTTTTGCGAAATAGTTGTGAATAATAGAATTACGAAATGTTGTGTCTGCTCGTAGCATGCCACCAATGATTCCTACATTTTCAAAACAATTCTTTTGGGGTTGTAAAAATGTACTAAGAACTGTAAGAATGGCGATATAAACATGTTGTAAACGGTATCTACAAAAGAAAATACACGTACATGTATGTAAAACTAGACAAGCAGCAAATTGCTTACAAGAAACAGCCGTTTTGCACGACTCTACTCGGGACTTCCCCGTGAGTACGGCACGCAAACTTAAGCGAAGTGGCATTGCTCGACTAGGGACTTCCCCACACTCTCAAAACATGTATTCATATTTGGTTGGTAAACACAAAGTTAACTATTTAACCAATTTGTTGGATACATTTTACCCAACGTTGGGCAAATTTGTTAACCAATTATTTTGTAACCAACTGGTGTGGGTTCACCTGGTAAGCAGTTGGTAAAATGTATTCATTTACCCATAATATTTAACCAAATTTAGCCAACGTTGAGTAAATTTACTCATTTTAATCCACCGTTAGTTACCAGGTGAACAACACAACAGTTGGTTAAAAATTGGTAAAAATAATTGCCCAAAGTTAGGTAAAATGTACCCAACATTGGTCAAATTAGAAAAAAATTGCACATTGTGCATGGGTTAACATTTTAACCAACTATTTTACCCAACCAAATTGTTATATAGGTATTCCCGGCCAATTTAAACATAGATTCATTCAATTTCATTTGAAAATGAATGCCCCGTTGCACCAGCATTCAACACTCAAAAGAAGTAGGCCTAATTTCATTTCAGCAGTTAGCATTCACTGGCCAAATAAGATCATTCAAATTCAAGAGTTCGCAAAGATCATTCACTTTCGTAAATACCAGCAGCAAGAGGCTGCTTAACCGTTCAATTTCATCAATTGGCAAACATTTTCAAATGTTCACATTCAAATTTGTTTCTATGGTATGATTTTGTATTAGCCAATATACAGGCAGCTATATTTTGAGGAGAATTTGTTTTCACACTATTTTTGCCTTATACGATTTTGAACTAAAAGATGACTGCCTGTGGGCATCAGGGGCGGATGCAGGAATTTATGAATGTGGGGTCCTAGCCATGGGCGGGGGTCTGGGGCTCTCCCCCGAATTTGTTTACAGTAGAAGCTCTGAGGTGCATTCTGGCACATTATGAGCCTATTTTTCTTATATATTTTGATCATTTAGATATATTGGGAATCTTGTACAGAAAAAAATGTGGGGTCCGAACCCCAGAACCCCTCCCCTGGAAACGCACCTGGGCAGTACTACATGTCGGCCAAATAACTCTAGAAAAGTGTGCGATATGGTGAAACCATCACAGCCAAACGTGCATAGCGAGATACTTAGCACGTCATTTAAGGCAAAATAAACCAAGATATAAAAATAAGATTAGAAGATATTAAATATATATAAGAGACAAAGAAAGAACCAATAAAATAAATCTATAGGAAAAGAACAACATTTTGTTTTGGTTAATTATATAACGACCCCCCTAATAATTTGAAGATTTTATTTCTCAAAAACATTTGTTAGTTTTTAATCACAAAAGTGGCGTGTATTGAGTACTGAAGGGTTTTGTCTGATTAAGTTACTATTTAAAACTCCACTGAAAATAAAAACTGCATTTATTTACACTTGTTTACAGCTTGTTTTTTATTGACGGCCGCTGAAGTAAGTTTTTGGAAAATTTAATTCACCACTACAAATATCATGAAAATACCTACATATACTTGTTTAAAGATGGACTACAACGGAATAATGATAAAGGCTGTGTTGCTGTTTTTGTTCGAGAAATGTATAATGATTACTAATATATCATTAGTATTCAATAAAACTTGTTCCTTCATGCAAAAAAAACCCAAAATTGATCGGCGTTCTACGACCCAGAAAACCTCAGTTTCAGCAAAAGCCCTTAACTCATGAATAATTCATATTTTGTGTGTGACGTACTACCCATGACGATTTACTCGGGTCGATCGTGTGCGTGCATTTTTACCGTACAATGTAATGCGGAATAACAGCGGACAAGCTAGGCTATATTTTGGTACAACTATTTTCGACCGAAAAACAGCGAAAAATGTCCGATAGCAGCGAGTATTGGGAAGACCACAGTATAGATGAGGAAGAGGCATTTCGTGGAGGTACTTCTGGGGACAGTGATGGCAGCTCTAGCGATGAGGAGAGCTCACCAGACGAGGGGAGCTCACCTGCTGATGACTCTGCGGCCACGGCAGACCCGGCGGTTGCCGATGACTCGGCCGACGTAGAAGCAGTAGGCCTGGTGGTAGTACTAGTACGAATTCTCTCGATGTTTGGCGCTTTCAATGTGGGGATCGATCCAGGCTTCAAACGAAACTTTGTTGTCAATCCCAGTGATTTTTTCAAAGCACTTGAAGGTTCAACACAGTCCTCTGAAAAATGTGCTGAACAAATCAAAGGCCTACTTCTTTCCGAGAAGGTGAAATCCTTTCGTGTAATATTTACGAACTTCACCCATTCCTTTGATAACGCAGGATCCCGCGGAAATTGCACAAAATGAATCTCTGGATTCTTCGAACAATTTCTCGTGCATCCACCAACAACACATGAAGTTGGCATTATTGTAGCTGATAGTGATACACTATAAAATAAAAAAAAAGATTCGTAAAAACTTCATGCCTCTGCATGAAAACGCATACATAATACACACGGAATAACATGGCGTCTTTTGTTTACTCTCGGTTGCTCATGGGTAGTACGTCATCACTTTTCGCTGGTTTACAAGTCCGCTGGTACTATATCGTGGATTTCATTGTGGTTTTCAGTGGATCTTTGCCGGGAACCAGTACAGGGCGGGAAATTTCCCAATCGAAGAATCGAGGTCTAATTTTGTCGGTCAAATTGCAACAAAATTATTTAGAGAAAAACATGACCGTAACAATAAAGTGTTACCTGAACACAACATAAACAAGGTCCGATAATAAATTTAATGTGTGAGTTTTCGTTGTAGTCCATCTTTAAATAAAACTATAAACAAACAAATAAATGTTTACAAGACTTTGTACAGTGTTATTTTGGCATAAGTGTGTAACCCGTGGTTCACATTCCAAAATAACAGGAACCAAATTTATATTAATTTAACTCCCTTTTGGTAAAAACTCTTGACTTCACACAATTCAGGATTTGCATACACAAAGAAAATGTTTTATTTCAAGAAGAAAATTATCTCAGGTAATAGCAATACAAATGAAAAAATGCAATGGGTTAGGATAATTTACACAAAACACAGGATCCTGTATGATTTTAAATACAAAAATTTGAGCTCAGATAAAAAAAGCGCCAAAACCTAAAAAACAGTTAACGCTCGCGATTCGTCCATCCTCGGTAGATCGGAGTCATGGGGTAGAAGGAGTTGAAGAATATGTAGAACGAGATGATGAAGTAGAGCACTTGAAGAAGAGTTCAATTGAAGATAGAAGTAGAAATGACGACTCTCGTCATTTGTTGCTACATGTACATGTGAAACTAAAGTAAGATACTTGCGGGGTCTTAAACAAGACAAAAAGATGAAGTGGCTGCGTCTAGGGCAATGCTGGGTTGTTCTTGTGTGCCTGGATCGCTCGAACGTCTTGTCGTTGGGCGTCGAGGATAGCAGTAGGCTTGGCGTACTGGACGTGCTGGAGCATGGAATGGGATGCCTGGAGGGCAGGTCAGGAACACGCAGACGGCCCGGTCTAAGTTACTCTTCAAATGACACGATCCAGTCGTTTTAGTCTAAAACAGAGAGTTGCATAGTGGTCTATGCCAAATTACTAAATCCATCTAATTACTACAGAGTCAGGTCAAAATGGCTGACTTTTCTACATGCAAATTTAACACACTTCATAACTATCCATCATGTGGAAGGCTTTTAAAAATTCAACAATAGCACCTACATGTACAGGTACACGATATTGACATGTATTGCATGAACTTCTTTATCATAGGAAAAATATAAAAGAAATCAATTTGTTGTCTAGTACTTCTCAGAAATACTCAAAGGTATTTCCTTAGAATGACTTTAAAACTAAACACGATAACCAAAAAAGACTACATCTCTCAGTCTCATACGTGAGACACAAATCAAAAAATAGAAACTCCAAATCTTAATCGAACTGTTCAAATACAGGAATAGCAAGTTCCAAACTTGATCATGAGAGAACAATTTGTATCTCTAAGTTTCGATCTATAACAGAATAATATACGAACGGCACTAAAAACCGGAATCTACAAATAAATAAATACAGAATATGCATCTTTTCGCATACAGCCTAAAACTCTAACACAAGACAACAGTTTGTGTCTTAAAGCTTGGGTTAATCAAAACCACAGGAAAATGTCCGCCAAACACTTTAACAAGTAAATCATAACTGCGGAATAGAAATTCAATAAAAATATCTAATCATCCCAGAGGTTGGGACCATAGTCAGTTGTTCACCCTGACTTCATAAAACACCAAAAGTCTATACAATGCTGAATAAAATCTGGAGCATTACTTATTCTTGGTTTGACTCTAAACCACTTGCATGTGCTTCATGCAAGAGTAAAGAAAAGGCGCAAATCCAACTTACTACAAACTTATCTCGCTAAAACACTTTACCTAAAGTTAATATAAAAAATGCAAAATCATGAGAGTATCCTTTTTGGATCTCTCAGCACATTATCAAACTTGACAATATAATTAATCGCCAAAGTCTTTTACTTCAACAATATGTCTGGACTCTCTCAAATTCCTGAAGTCCAGACTTCGTAGAAATACAACTCAGACAAATCTCTTTTTAATTTACGCAAAGTCAGGATGAACACAGTGAAATGTCAATGACTAAAAATCTGAGCAAACATATAATAATCTAAACACAATATAAATAGTAAATCAAACTCACCTAAAACAGAGAGCCAATATTCGTGCAAGAGGAGGAAACTTGGAATCGGGGTCCTCCAATCGAAAACAACAATTTGCTCAAAACAGCAGATGAAAATGGCAGACATGCAGTCAGCACGATGGCAGAATCGGTTATCCCAAGTCTTGCTAAAATTTGAGGCAAGCTGGCAACCGAAGCATGCCCTGACCACATGACCAACCCAGGCTCTCATTGGTCAAACTTCAAATTGTCACACATGACTCTATACTGATTGGTCATTTAGTAACCAGGGAGATCTGAAATCAACAGAAGCTTGTTGTTTTAACAGCTTCTACAAGATGTAATAAACAAGCAGGGATTAAGAGTCCTTACATCCTGCTTAGCTTATGGAAGTTTATTGTGTGTATACACACTGGTGTACCAGCCACTAATAAAAGGCAGAGGACACAAAGAACATCCTCTGAGCTTCCAAGAAAGATAAAAGATAAAAAGATCAAAGACTAGTCCTACAAATGGTAGGCAGAGATCAAAGGGTCTATACTGGAACAAGCTCTCCAGTATAAAAAAAGATAAAGAACCATAAAAGTTGAGTAAAAGGGGAAATCTTACAAATGGGAAACAGTCATACCAAATAGAAAATATTAAATAATACTATAACCCAAGACCTGTTTTGGGTCGGGGTTACAAGTGTGAAATGAAAAACAACGATATCAGCTGGTGGTCTGAGCAAATGCTGCATGTACGTAAGTATGGTAAGCGGAACGCACGCATACATGAGCACGGTGGCAGTGCAGTCTGATAAATATTTGACGTAACAATTCAACAAAATAAAATACAAAGCGAGAGATTATTCAGAATCGCCTCAAATAAAAGTCTGTCTTCTGTGAATTGGTCTCCGATACTTTTTTGTCTCAGATGAAGTGCATTGTAAAAGTTAGCGTTAAAGTTTTTTGATACAAAATCTGTTTTCAATGAAATGTCTAGAAAACAAATTGCTAGATTTCTGACTCGCACTTTTAATAGGCTCTGGACGGTTTGTAGAAAATCACGGGAGCCGCAAAATCAAGACAAATCTCTAAGATACGTTGCTCCCAATGTGATTTGGGATACGTCTTTTTGACGAATATTTGTCGAATCGAAACAAGCCGGAAAGTCTCTGCATGTATTAAAAACAAATCTTCCAAACCCTAAACGAATAAGTTGTTACCCATGTAGTTCAGATCGCGCGTAAAGTGTATACCTTATGTACCAACTACACGCGCGCCATTAAGCGATTTATGTGACGTGTTCTGTGACGGGGCAGTTAACGTTTTGCCGCGACGACCATGCAGGCTTGTTGCTCTATCTAACGTTAAACGAAAATAATTTCACAAGTCCTCTTTTTAAACTTTATTGTAAGTATTTAAAATGAACTGTATTTATATAAATTAAATAATACGTTTTCAGAAAATCTGCTTTATTCCGCGGGTGGTTCTACTGAATATAGATTTTCGCGTGATTATTTTTCGTTATTCACGAAACAGTTTTTGACCCGATCTGGAACTATGGTTAAAACGATCCGGAACTAGGAATAGTGATGTTGGCTCTGTTGACGCATGGGTTGACGACATTTTTTTCAAAGTTAGAAGAGCATAAATTATGAAAAGCAAAATGTATAGTATGTCCAACACTCAAAGTAGGAATCCTAAACCTTTTTTACTTGAATTTCGAGAATTGGTCTAGCCAAAAGCAGCCTTAAAAAAAAAATTGCGATCCGGAACTCATAAAACGACCGTATCCTAATTCGTGTACTATTTTTGGAATAGCACGTCTTTCTGCGTACCGGCCGTATTCATGAGGTCTCTAGTGACTCATGTTTATTCATTACATCATTGTTGAGATGACAAAAGCGCATGACTGGTGGAGCTCATTAAACTCGCCGTGCTTGTACGCACACGTCTGTCTAGTCGGCAGATTCTCACCTCCCTTGTCACATTTGGACTCCTATGAAGTCTGGCCCATGGCCCTTTCAAACCACTGACCTCTACACATGGACGGATCATTGCTCATTTACGCTTGAAGTCGGCGCGAACGAGAAGTGCAACATGGCGGACCCACGACGTCACTCTGTGAGCCAATGAAATGTCCAGGTGTAGCGGTCAGTGGGTACTGTACGTATGACGTAATGTTTATAAATACAAATGTACAGAGTAAATCCTCTGACCTCTACACCTGGACATTTCATTGGCTCACGGAAGTGACGTCTTGGGTCCGCCATGTTGCACTTCTCGTTCGCGCCAACTTCAAGCGTTAGCACGGCATAATATGGGCAATGATTCGTCCAGGTGTAGAGGTCAGTGGTTGAAACCTCTCACTGCATGCGCAATACAACCAAATTGAATGCAAAATATGCGAATACAAATTGTTACAAATAAAAAAGAATATTTAATTGAGGCCGTGACACCTTGGCAAGCAAATCTATTTGCTAACAATCGGCCGCCTATGCGTCAAACCCAAAGCCTAATCACGGATTTATAATCGTTAAAATGAAACGTTATGTACATTCATTTTATTTAAAAGAAACAAAATGAAATCGAATGCTCGTTTTTGCAAAAATGAAAGCCGGGTATACGTCGTTATCAAAGTTAGCGCGAAATTGAATGGATCTTTTACAAATTAATGTAGACATTTTCCGATATCGTCCGGGAAAACCTATATAGGCCTATACGTGTTTTTTCCCGCGAATTAAGTTTAGGCCGAGAGGGCCTTAAAATTACATTACCGACGAAAATATCTTAAGGTGCTAAAAGAAGCTTATGTAGTGCTTTTAACTAAGATAACATTGCTTTACATTGTAGCTTAGCTTTTTTTTCAACAGCTTTTTTATTTTACTACAAAAAAAATAAGAAAACACACACACCATAATTATTACCGAAATGTCTATTCTTTCAAACTCACAGAAATGACTTGGACAAAGATGAAGTGAGCCAGATAAAACTGCCCTGGAAAGAAAGACGTCTTTGTCACTTCACTTGGAATCTGCAGTTTGCGGTCACTACCGATTATGATCGAATTATACGTAACATAGATCACGACTTAGAAGAGACACAAAATTTGTTGAGGATAGAAAGCCTTTTGTTCAGAGCCTACCTGGAGGTATGGGATAACCGAAAACGTTGGGATGTCCGTAAGGCGAGATAATTCCTCGACAAAGCTGACGAATGCATAGAGCAAACGGATGCGCAACTACGTAAAGGCTACAAAGTTGTAGCACTTCTGAATCGCATGTGGATCGAACACAAATGTCATAATGCGCAAAAGGTGGCAGATCTACTCAAGGAATTGGATAGTTTGGGGATAGAGAATAAAGGCCAGTCTGTGATCGACGCAGTGCGTGCAACTGCCATGACACGTCTAGGGCCCCGTGTTATGGAAACTGCGTTGCAACTTTTCGAGGTAGCGCTGAAGAACTTCCCGAAAAAAGTATGCTTCATCTATGGGGCTGGGCTGATGACTGGCCGAATGGCACGATACAGAAGAGTCTACAGCTCTCTATTCAAAAAGATGGACAGAGAAGGTCAAAGGCTCATGGACTGTGAAAAAGAGTACTGGGAAAGAATGATTAGAATCAAAGATGAATACCAGCTGGCCAAGTCATCGCTTGGATTAAACCTGAGTCGACGAGGAAAAAAGGAAAGCAAAAAAGCAAGTCGCTATTTAAAAGAAGCTTACCAAAAGGCACCCGGAGTTCAAGAGGTATTGAGAAATTGGACACGATGTTTGAAACGTACAAGAGAGTTTGAAGAGGCCATACGAATATTGAAAGAGGGAATTGAACACAGTCCAGACTGTCCCGAAAGTCACTTTCAGTTGGCGCTGTGGTACATCGAATGCTCTATAAGAGACAAAGTAGTTCAGGAGAAAAAGGACAACTGGAACAAACTAGCCCTTGAAGAGCTTCTTAAATGCCTGGAACTTAACAAAGGGCACAATTTTGCATTAACGAAATTGTGCAACGTACAAAGTGCTCTTGGGAACCACGAAGAAGCTGAAAAGATCTTCGAAACAAGATTGCAACAGTCTGAACACCGGACAACCGAAGACCAGCTGGATCTTTACTTTGGATATGCCAACTACCTTTATTATAATCCAACGGTTTCAGGACATAAATCAATAATGGATATGTGGCACAAAGTGATGGACATCACAGCTTCATTTGAATATCAAGACGAGAAGTCCGGTACATGGCAAGTAATGAATATGGCAAAAAAGCCGAAAGAGGTAGCTTACAAACGACTGGTTGAGTACTATGAAGACCTACCTCGGAACAATCCGTGCCTTGAAGTCGGAATTCTACACTTTCAGAACTTCAGGTTTGATGAAGCTGAACAAGTATTAATTGAGCTAATTGATACTGAGGCTGATTGCAAAGCTCTGTGGTACTTGGCACAGATATACATGAAGATCGGCCTTCAGGAAGGACTAAGGGCTTTGTCGCAACATTTAAGACCCGAAAAAGCAAAAGAGACATACGAAAAGGCTCGCCAAAGTGTTCTGCGTTCAAAGGAAGCTGGCCTGAACCAAAGGGATAGTCGGAAGCTATTGTCAGACATTGCCCTATATATCGCACATAACGAGTTTCAATTGGTTAACCCACGGGGTCAGGAGATACCATCCACATCCAGTCTGCCAAGGGCACATAGTCAGGACACCACGACAGTTGACCAAGGAGATCAACAAATGTCATCCACATCCAGTCTATCAAGGGCACAGAGTCGGGACACCACAGCAGTTGACCAAGGAGCTCAACAGATGCCATCCACATCCAGTCTGCCAAGGGCACAGAGTCAAGACACCACGGCAGTTGACCAAGGAGCTCAACAAATGCCATCCACATCCAGTCTGTCAAGGGCACATAGTCAGGACACCACGGCAGTTGACCAAGGAGCTCAACAAATGCCATCCACATCCAGTCTGTCAAGGGCACATAGTCAGGACACCACGGCAGTTGACCAAGGAGCTCAACAAATGCCATCCACATACAGTCTGTCAAGGGCACAGAGTCGGGACACCACAGCAGTTGATCAAGGAGCTCAGCAGATGCCATCTACACCCACTCTGTCAAAGGCACAGAGTCAGGACACCACGGCAGTTGACCAAAAGACGCACAAGATGGCGAATGTATCCACTTTCTCTTGGAGACAGGCACAAGATACCCAGCAGCCAGAACCCACTCGTGCTACCATACCACTAGAGTCTCGATGCGTTAGGTCTTATAGGGAGGCCGTTAGATGTGGAAGTCTTGTTGCCAGCTTGGAGTTACTTAGACTGATTCAAAAAGATAGGCTGCAAGTTACATCAAGATGGGTATTCCTCCAAGTAGGTAGTTGTTTTTTTCTTTTTTTATATTTGAACGTTTATATATACATACATGTAATGCTCAAGCTACCATGAAATGCTTTGGATTCAATTCTGTTAATATCGTTATTTACTATTCTTTTGCCCAATACTATAGATTCTCGCGGAAATTGACGTGAGTTGCTCGCTACACAGTAGCAATCTTATACATCAAGAGGAAAAACCCCTATCTTTTAGAGAGGGTCTCGGTAGCCGCGATAGAGACAAGGATGCATCGGCGTTGAACTGTAAAGCCATCAAGCGTGGTGTTATGGGCATCTTGCACGAGAACCCGTTTTTCAGACAGGCTTGGATGGAGCATTTCAACATGGAGAGACAAATACTCCTACACAGGTTTGAAAATAACGAAGGGGAGCTTGAGCTGGATGGAAGAGAAGAGGAAGAGAAGGAAACGTTTTCGGATGAAATACTGGTAGTCTACGCCGCTACTGATTGCTGTGAGAAACTGCGTCCTCTGTTGGATCGTATTGTTGTCAAGTTTGGGGTAGGTATTCTGTATGTACATATAATAACAAACAACATCAGCCGCATAATTTGATCTGGTTTCAAATCTAAATTTGTTAGAGACTTTAAATTGCTACAAAAGAGCAACCTTGGGGGTTGCACATAAAGCTCTTTGATGGGTTACTAGCCGAAATCTCCCATTGAGTAGACTGGTTCAAGTTCCTGGTTCCTATTATCAATGCTGATATAAAGTGGGTGATAATCTGTATATCAAATTGCCACAGACAACCTTCAACTCCAAAAAAAATTGTTTCAAATATTCCTTATTTCCAGTAGAATCATAATTTTAAATTTCTTTGTTACAGAAAGAAGAGCTTTGCATTGAAGAAGTGAAAGGTCATTATTTTCCTCTGATACTTGATGAGGAAAATGTGGCGACAACTGAAGACAAATTTCAAAACATCGTCATGGAAATCTTCGGGATCGACGTGAAGAAACATTATCCAAAGCTGCACGAGCATCTTCTGAAGGTATGTCTTTTAATTAATACCATCACAGATTTTGAAGAGGATGTTATTGTTGTCTTTTTTCTAACCAGGAATTGATTATTTGTACATAATCATGTCAAAAGGAATCAAGCACTGCGTCGTCTGTCAACCCGAGGGCAAAACAGAATAATTAAAGACAATGAGTATGGCCTTTATTCACGAGTCGGTCATATTGAATTTAAAGTGAGGACAAATCTTTATTTTTGGATTTTGTGGATAGAAATTACCTAAAGTTAATTTCTAATTAATATAGGTTTTCCCGGATATTTTAAAACATATTTAATTATATTCACCATTTTTTACATTCAATTTCGTCCGATTTTTTTTTACACGCTTTTACTAAACCAATTCAGTAATTGTATCATTCAATTTTAAAGTTTGGTCACTGTATTTAAATATTGGCTTGATGATCAAATTCGTCTAAGCTGTTGCCGAAAGGTGGCATTCAAAGATCGAATTCGTATTATATCAATCAATTTCAAACTTATGTTAAACAAATTAGTCTGATGTGTGCTATAGAGTCAAGCACACATCAGACTAATTTACTTAGCAGAAAATGGAATGTATAACTTGAATGAACAAAAATGTTTTGAAATAGCCGGGAAAAACCTTTACCAGTCTTCTTTGATGAGTATTTTAAAATTTGTGATTAAACATATACTTAATGTTTCAACAATATATTGAAAGTGAGAGAAGAATGCAAAATAGTCTGGTACCATCCCATTCAACACGGTTCACAATTTATAAAATACGTTCAGGGAACACAACCAAAATGGCTTCCTCGTGAATAAGGCCCTTTTACAGTGTAATTACGTCGGTGAAGGGCCAAAATCTATGAATATATACAAACGATGCTAAGAACAGGTTTGCTAAAAATGATGAAGGTTGGACTGGGGTGACCCATTTTATTATTGTAGCCTACACCGTCCAGCCGTTAATAGCCATTATGTATTGATGACGTCACCCCCATATTTACCACCTGACGTTGTAGCTCGACTAGCAGGATGCCGCGCTTCGCGCGGCATCCTGCTAGCTGGGTGAAATCGTAACTTATAGATACACCTTGTTGACGTCTTAAAAACATAATGGATTGTATGACAAACAAATCGCGAAACTTAGCGAGTAGAGTACCAGCTAGAAAGTATTTCGAGCGCACGAAATTATTTCGAGCGCACGAACAATTTTTTTTTGGAGCGCACGAAGTCATTTCGTGGCTACGAAAACTTTTCGAGCTCACGAAATAAGTTATTTTGAGTGCACGAAAAAAAATCAAATTATTTCGTAACGGTGATTTTTGTATTCGTCATATGTCCCTTTAGGGGCTCCGTAGAATACCATCGACTCTTAATAAAAACAATCTTTGTAAAAAAATACTTCCCGACTTCCGAACTAATAGTACTCAATAGGCAGTCCATCTTCGCTTGCATGCTGTCTGCGTCTCGTGATTTTTAACAGGAATCGTACGGGAAACAATACGAACCACTTCGAGATTTCTGATTTACATCATCGTGAAAATCATGATTAAAAAAACCAACAGGCCGGCCATCTGACAGTGCGCCCTCAACTGACGTAATGCTGTCAAGTTTCTAAATTGCATATTCATTTCCACGATCGACAGATAATTTCGCGACATTTTTGCACGATGAACGTTACATTTTGCGCAGTAGCGATAGTTTTCGGAGTGTTTTTAGAGAGATAATATTTAAGTATCGACAATGTGAAGCAAAGAAATTTGCCCAAAAGGCAACACGAAAGGAATAAATCATTTGTTTAACGTTCAGAACCTGTGACTGAGAAGTGGTCGACGCGCACGAATTCGAAGCCGAAAACGAAGCTAGCGTTCAACTGGTACTATGTTTCCACCGCAATAACCAAGAGAGTATAAAGCGGGGCACCAGCTCAAATGAGAAGGGATGCGCCGCCCAATCGCGAACAACAAACTCGGCAACAACTCGGCCACCGAGCGAGCAAAGCGGATACAATTAATTTGCGAAGGCTTCGTGTAACGCAGTAGCTGCCGCTTAATCGCGAACAGCCAACAATTCGGCAACCGAGTTACGGTATACGATTCCGGGAAGGCTTCGGCCCGAACTCCGGGCAAGGACAATGCAAAAATAACGCAATAGTTTACGCAAAAAGGCCCACAGACATCAACAGGCAATTGAAAAGCGACTACACGTTTATCAGTAACGTCCGTTTCTCCCAAATCTCACCACGGACGAATACGAGGTGTTTTTTAAATCTTATTCCCCGGGGAATTCGTCGTCGCGAACGATCTGGCACCCCGCCGCACCGACGCCGGCGGCACACACGCAAGGTGACGAGTCGCCCGACCAAAAGCGCCGCGTCTTTCCAACATGGCGCCAACCACGCGCCAAGATGGCGCGGCCCTGTGTTCCAAGATGGCGGCGCCCAGGGACAAGATGGCGTATTTTTCATCTTTTATAGTATAGACTAGCAGGATGCCGCGCTTCGCGCGGCACCTGCTAGCTGGGTGAAATCGTAACTTATAGATACTGCACCTTGTTGACGTCTTAAAAACATAATGGATTGTATGACAAACAAATCGCGAAACTTAGCGAGTAGAGTACCAGCTAGAAAGTATTTCGAGCGCACGAAATTATTTCGAGCTCACGAACAGATATTCTTGGAGCGCACGAAGTCATTTCGTGGCCACGACAATATTTCGAGCTCACGAAATAAGTTATTTTGAGTGCACGAAATAAAATACTCAAATTATTTCGTAACGGTGATTTTTATTCGTCATATGTCCCTTTAGGGGCTCCGTAGAATACCATCGACTCTGAATAACAAACAATCTTTGTAAAAATACTTCCCGACTTCCGAACTAATAATACTCAATAGGCAGTCCATCTTCGCTTGCATGCTGCCTGCGCCTCGTGATTTTTTAACAGGAATCGTACAGGAAACAATACGAACCACTTCGGGATTTCTGATTTACATCATCGCGAAAATCGTGATTAAAAAACCCAACAGGCCGGCCATCTGACAGTGCGCCCTCAACAGACCTAATGCAGTCACGTTTCTAAATTGCATATTCATATCCACCATCGCCATACAATTTCGCGACATTTTTGCACGATCAAAGTTGAAATTGAGGAGTGTTTTGAGACAGATAATGTTGTAATATTTAAGTATCGACAATGTGAAGCAAAGAAATTTGCCCAAAAGGCAACACGAAAGGAATAAATCATTTGTTAACGTTCCAAGCCTGTGACTGCAATGTGGTCGACGCGCACGAAATTCGAAGCCGAAAACGAAGCTGGCGCTCAAACTCCGCAATAACCAAGGGAGTATAAAGCTCAAATAACACGTGACGGGGCCGCCCAATGGCGAATAACAAACTCGCCACCGCGCAAGCAAGGCGGATACAATCAATTTGCGAATGCTTCGCGTAACGCATGTAGCCGCCGCTTAATCGCAAACAGCCAACAATTTGGCAACCGAGTTACGGTAGTACGATTTCGGGAAGGCTTCGGCCCGAACTCCGGGCAAGGACAATGCAAAAATAACGCAATAGTTCACGCAAAAAGGCCCACAGACATCGATAGGCAATCGAAAAGCGATTACGCGTTTATCGGTAACGTCCGTTTCTTTTAAATCTCACTTCGGACGAATACGATTTGTTTTTTCCCCGGGGGATTCCCCGTCGCGAACGATCCGGCACCCCGCCGCACCGACGCCGGCGGCACACACGCGCGGCGAGGAGTCGCCCGACCAAAAGCCAACATGGCGCCAACCACGCGCCAAGATGGCGCGGCCCTGTGTTCCAAGATGGCGCGGCCCTGCGTTCCAAGATGGCGGCGCCCAGGGACAAGATGGCGCATTTGTCATCTTTTATAGTATAGATATAGACGCTCGCTGTACTTGTACGTGCAAAATGTCGACATACAATCACTTTTCGACCGAAAAAAAGTAAAATGTGCATTTTCAACCCTGTCATTCGTGAAAGACTACACATCAGATGACAGGAAAAGATGATTTTCTCGTGAACCACAAAGTCGAAAAATGAACATGGAAAGTGCTAGTGCATGTACGTAAAATGTGTGTACAAGCCGCAGTGGTGAACCCCACTTCCTCCCACCATGCACTGTGGTAAACAGTGCGTATAATGTCATCAATACATAGGGCTATTGCAGACCTATTTCTAACTTTGGTTGCCTCCGTGTGGTAAATTGTCAATAAACTTGATACAATTCGCATTTCAGACACAACCAGGTTGCAGTCCCCAAAATGGATTCTTGAAAACCTTTTGCACGCTGGTTAACAAGATGAAACACAGCGACATTGATTTGGGTGGCATACTTGAAACATCCGAGGACCCGGTCACTTTGGCACGTCAGTGCACGGATAAAGTCGAGGAGATCTGCAACTTTTTCTTCATCACCATGAAGGAGGCCAAAGATCTGCGGGAAAAGGTGGAGCAACTTGAAGATGAAATTAGACTTGACAAGCACGAGAAAGCTGACGAGCTGCTCCAAGTGCTGTCAAGCAACAAAGACTTCGTCATCCGGATTGGAAGTACTTGGGAATTGCTCCAGGTAAACTTGACGCCATGATAACTGAACGAAACATTAACTCCTATTAGGAACTACAATCTCAAAGACAGACACTGTTGTCTGGACTGACAACAAAAATGTGAATGAACCAAATTTTTCAGAAATGTATATGGCCTGCTGTCTTAACATTGGTTATTTGCTTCAAATGTCACAGATGATAGCGTTGATTCGTCGCAGTAGAAGGCTATTTTCATCACGTGATTTGGAGGCTGATAAGCTTGAGTCGCAACTGACCAATGGAACTTGCGCCCTGACTCAAAAGCTCCGTCAGTGCCACCAACAAGTTGAAGATGCGGTGTTGGAGACTGACTCTCCCTCTGAGGAGGAGTGCAGAGACACATGCAAAGAGGCCGTCGAACTACTTAATTCAGTCTTAATAGCTAAATTGATTGAGATTGAGGTAGGGAATGTTTTACGGAATAACTTTAAATTTTCACCAAACAAAAAACATGATTTGGAGCTTTTGCGCTCATTCTTTGCTGTTCACGCCTGTGTACTTGCTCTAGTATTAATACTTGCCAGTGTATACGGTGTGGGTGCTTTCTGAATCCCACCATTGCAATGTTCCGGCCGTACGACTGTCGTGTGCTCTTATTTTGTAGATAGCTTGTTATAAGAGACACAGAGGGATGGATACAGTGCGTAACTAGGATTGATTTTTGTAGGGGCACCCTACTATAACTTGCTAGGCCAGGCAGGCCTATAGCCAGTCTGAAAATAGTAATCAAAGAGCTTTAATTGTTAAGTAATGACTTTAAAATGTGGGCCACGACAAAATGAAGGAATGTTACTTTGTACTAAGCAAAAATTTGTTTATATTTCAGTATAAAGCTACAACAAACATAAACAAATCGAAATCGCCGAAGGTATCTCGGCGAGCCCAGAATGTATCCCTACCAGAGGAAGTGCCGCCTTCTTTCCCCTTTCTGGACATGTATCCTGATGACGACAGCCTCCAGCAAAACGAACCCGGCCACTGGAAGGGGATAGTCAAGAAGCGACTGGAAAGAAGTCAAAGCAAGATAAGAGTTGACAAAAGACTGATGGACATAGTCTTGAAGGTACGAGTGCTCAGTCCCCTGTGTATAACATTAAGGCGTTGGGTATATCTCGCGTGACGCCCGTGGAAAAGCAGCCAGATAGCGGCCACAGGTATAAATGTGTCGTGCTGCGCATGCTGTAATTCGTTGTGGCGCGGGTTCCAATCCCTGATATGTTACGTTTTTATTTTCTTTCTGGTAAGAGTTGTTTAGCGTTGTGGTAAGAGTTGTTCAGCGTCGTGGTAAGAGTTGTTCAGCGTTGTTCAACAACTTTTACCACGACGCTGAATAACTCTTACCCTGACGCTGAACAACTCTCACCGCGACGCTGAACAACTCTTACCACGACGCTAGGCAACTCTTACCCGACGCTAGACAACTCTTATACCCTGACGCTAGACAACTCTCACCGCAACGCTGAACAACTCTTACCACGACGCTAGGCAACTCTTACCCGACGCTGAACAACTCTTGCCACGACGTTTAACAACTCTTACCCCGACGCTGAAAAAGACTCACCACAGATCTGCTTCTGCGAAGCAGGTCGGCGGAGCGGGGAGGACATGCCTTCCTGCAAAGCACGTACAGGAAAATCCGTTCCTATCAACAGGGGCGCAGCTATGACGTTGTAATTTAATGTCTAATTTTGTTCCTTTTTTTGGTTGTGGAACGGGGTAGGTTGTAGCATTGTACTGTAGTTTTCACAGCTTTGTATATTTGGGGGGAAATCGTCGCTTTGTTTTTCCTATGGTGGTTGTATTTCATACTAAATATTGTTTAAAAGACCAGTCCGAAGTTTTACAATCATGGATGCCGAGAAAATAGCAAGAAAAACGGCGCTCGTTTTCAACCGGTGTCAGGCAGTTGTTCTTGTTTTTCTTTAGGTTTTTTCTTTGCGATCGCCGTCTGGCGATCGTGATTTTTAAAAATAAATTTTAATATTTCGGTACAATTACAGGATACTTAGTTCAATCATTTTGCTAGATGCCTAGAATCGTTATTTACTTTCAAATAAGCATGATATTTCTTAATAATTTGGTAGTAAACATTTCAATATCTGCAAATGGTGTATCCTACCTTTAAAATGCAATATACGTCATCATTGAAAAAAATGTGTGGTTGTATTTTAAATAATGAAATATTAAAAACAAAGTAGAAAGTTTGTTTACAGTGAAGTGACTGTGTGTTTCCCACAGGCCCAGCCGTGCACAGATGAGGAGAACTACCAGTTTCTTGCAATGGAGGAGTTTCTTAAGCAGTGCGATGAAAGTGGCAACATCCCGGACACAGTAACCATAACACCAACCCACAAAGAAGATAAGACCTGGAAGGTCTTGGAACTAACTCGCTGGATCACGGACAACGCAGAGAAAATTGCCATCAAAATGGATGCAGTATAGGTTGCTGGCCAGCAGGCCTATAAATAAGCCCAAAATAGACCTTACCTAAGGCAGAGTTTAACAGTACTTTACTTACCTTGCGGTCAGCCACAGTAGATGAGTGTAAACAAGGTACCTAATTGCATATATCGCATTTTATGAACCAACAATTAAGATATATTTGTAGTATGTTAGAGAAATGAACATATGAAACACGTATACACAGCAAGATACGAGACCTAGGGACTCCCCCCTAAGGCCCCCCCCCCCTTAACCTATACACCAGCGGTTCTTAACCTGGGGGTCGTGACCCCATGGGGTCGTTTGGAGTTTTCCAGGGGGTCATGAAGGGGTCATAAATAAACTGTGATTTTGCCTTTTGTTCGTGCATTCCGTCACATTGCCAAGCAATTTCAGCCATCCCATTCAGTATTGGCAGACGTGTTTTAATAAACCGGGCTGTTTTATCTCAACTTTATTGTTTTGGAGTCACGGTACTGAATCTTGATATTCCAGGAACACAATGGCCAACACAAAAGATGAGGGGGGTCTCTATTCCACATATCGTGTTTACATTATTATGTAGCAAGAAATGGGACGGGGACGGGTTGACCCCTCCTTTGTGGCGGTCATTGTTTCTGCGGAATGTTGTGATTTCTCTGGAATTCTATAGCTACATAGGATTGAATCAAACAATGGGTTCCAATTACCAAACGTGTACGATCCCTTTAATGTTTCAAAGATAATAGGCTTTCCCGATCATTTTCGACAACGAGCAGCCAATTTAATTTTCGTGCATTCGAATAAAAGCGATTTTTTTTTCTCTTCAGTTTTTACCCCGTTTCAAATTTAGAATTCTGGCATTCAGTTTAGTTTTGAGGCATTCAAATTCCTTTAGCATAATGGTCGTACTTTTTCGTGACGCACAATCATCATTTAGTTAAACAAAGCTGATTCGACTAAACCTTTTTGCTGAATTTGTTTTATTTTGTAAAGATGCAATCAATTTTGCTAAATAATAACGTCAATAATCAAATAATCACGTCAATGAAATGTTAACGAACAGATAAACAAAAAAATTGTGCTAGACAACTAGATAGATTCCTTCATCCATGGTCAAACCTTTTGTTTTTGCTTTATTCATTTATGTTTCCTGTATAGCTTTCATATGGAGCCTATAGTTGGGGGGGGGGGGGGATACCTGGCCAAGACCTAATTGGCTTTTGTGTTTGTGAAACATTAACGTTTGTTATTTTTGGGGTGTTTCTTTTGTAAATTTTATCCCTGTTTGTATGTCGACTCCTTTTAAAGGAAACGAAAGTTAACATAGCGGTTTTTTTATTGCACAAATGACGGTACTTCCCGCCCAATAATGAATTTGACCGCTTCTGCAAATTTGAATGTTGTTTTGTTGAATTGTTAAATTAGATGATTATTTGTTAAATCGAATGACACAACAGTAAATTTGCCTAGTCATAAAAAGAAATGGAAGGACCATGTTCAGGAGCAGTCGATTGCGCGCGAAATAAAATGGCCCAGTGGTTAAATTGACTGCTATTTTGCCGAAATTGACCGGGAAACCTATACAAACACAAAACAATTAGGTCTTGGTCAGGTAACCAACAACCCCCCCCCAAAAAAAATGTTTAAACCAATAAACAAACAAACAGAAACACACACAAACAAAAAAGTTTTTGTTCCATATAAAATCTACGGGAAACATAAATGAATACAGAAAATATAAAGGTTTGACTGTGTGAAGATACGAAACAGTTTGTTTATTCACATTTCATTGTCGTCATTATTCTCATGTTGCGAAATTGATTACCTCTAATACAAAATTATAAATCAGCAAAACTCTTCAGTCGAACTATAGCTTTGCTAGATTGAATGATTATGCGTCACAAAAAAGAACGACGATGCTAAATTTGACACATTGCTAAAGGAATTTGAATGCCTCCAAACTCAATTGAGTACCCCAATTCTGATTTTGAAACACGATAAAAATTCGAACGCACGAAAATTAAATTTGCTACTCATCTGCCTAAATTTACCGGGAAAGGTTAACCTATACAGTTTGCACAATATGTTATTCCTATTTTGTCAAACACGTATCTACAAAATGTGTAAATTGCGTATACCTGTACCTATAAAGCAGGGTTTTCTAAGTTGTAGCCAACACCGATAGGGCCAGAAATTTTAATTTTAAAACAATTAAAGAAAGCTTGAAGAAAATAGCTCTGCCAGCAGGCTTTGTCTCAAAAACAGCAACAACAAAACATAGTCTCTCTTTTTGTGGAAATTATTTCGTCCCTCTTCGGGAAAAGTTTCCGTTACAACCTCTTCAGGAGGCAGACGGGTTCTGCAATTCCGCAATATCTGTCCAAATCAAATGAAAGGACACAATCGGTGAATCAAACCTATGTTCTGTACGCATTTCAGAGAGACCGTTATAGACAATACCCAGCAAACACATAGCATTTTAAAAACATTTTTGAAAAGTTATAGTCAAAACATTGTGAAAATAATATAATTTGAAACATTTTTTGTATAACATTTTAATAATGTACAAAATGTTTAAATGACACCTAACTGTGCTGGTTAAAAACATCATTTTAATATATATATATTTTTTAAATGAAAAGTAATAATCAAAACATTTTTTTTAAAAGCGTAGAATAATGTTATCAAAACTGTATAAACTTCATGAACATTTTTAACATGTTTTTGTATAACATTTTAATAATGTTGTACAAAATGTTTAAATGACACCTAACTGTGCTGGTGAAAGACGTCATTGTAATAACATTTTTGAAAAGTAACAATCAAACAACTTTAAATAGCGTAAATGTTGTTATCAAAACGTTTACATATATCGTAACATTTGTTGTATAACGTTTCGATAATGTACAGTGTTTGAATGACTCCTAATTATGCCGGTGAAAGACAGCATTTTTATAACAATTTAAAGGATTTTTTAAGAATTAATGCTTAAAACACTTGTATAAAATAGCCAAAACAATACACTGCATGCCTGTGTATAAAAAAACAGCCAGTGTGTGTTAAAAAGGCCTACGGATTAACTGGTTAAAACGTACTAAATGTTGGGGAGTCCAAGGAACTACATGTATGTTGTAAATGCTTTTTAAACGGATCGTATACGTCTGGTAATTGGAACCCACTGTTTGTTTCAATCCTATATAGTTATAGATATATACCATAAAACTAACCTGTAAAAATTTCATTTCAAAATGTGGTAGCGATTTTGAGATATTGCCGAAATTCTGAAGCGATTTTGTCCACGCAGGAAGAATTATCTGCATTGGAATATACACTCTGAGAAACGTCACTGCAGTAACGCTTCTCAGGTTCAAATTTGTTGGGATAAAAAGTGATATCTTTGTCCATAACCGCAGTACTTCGAAGTGAAAAGTTTCAAAAAATGCATTATACTATCCAAAGCTGCTCTTCTTCTTACCAAGTAAGTTTTTATTGCCATTAATTTTTGAGTAATTACCAACGTATACGTAAACGTATACGATCCCTTTAATAACAAGTTATTCAATAATTTTGTTGACAATGTATTGCTAAAATAATCTTACAATACTAAATTGAGTGCACATTCGGGAAATCGTACGCTGATTCTTTTTTCGACGGAATGCACCTTTATGGTAAAATAATTATCAATTGTTATATAGAAAATGGTATTGTAAACGTTCATACTATTTCGCACGAAAACGAATGCATCTTCTACAAAATAATGTGCACACTTTCCGATATAGTCTGGGAAAACCTATATTAATTAATAGAATATCGTTACTGGAGCATTGTAGCTAACATTACCGCTTCACTAATTACAGAAAAGATTACCCACGAAGTTTGGGAATCGCATAAACATTTTAAACACACTGGTAGTATGCGTGTACGATATTCGATAAACCATCATTCTTTAACGCTGTTTGATAAACATTTTTTAAACGGTTTTAGGATGTCTAATAAAACGTTTTAAAAACATTTTCTTGTTGTTCTCTCAAAATGTTGTTACAAAATTTTTAAAACATTTTACGTTAAAAAACATTACATGAAAGCATTACTCTAACATTTGGGTCATTCCATGTCAGACCAACGCACTTTTTTACCTTATGTCTTCTGATTTTGATAAAAATTGCTGTGCTTGTAGGCCCTAATGAGCAATGAAAGCACACTAATTTTTAGCCCGATCCGACCTACCATGTGGTCAGGGCAAAAACCACAAAAATCTAACATTTTTAAAAATGAAATACCACCCTTTTGGTACAAATATGTCATAACCATGTTAATTTTCATAAAATATATGCAAATTTAGTATTAAAATAATGAGAATTGCATGCTCAAATCAATTCTTTTGTCAAAAATTTGTTTTGTAAAAAGTAGGTCACCGTGACTTTTCATATGTTATTATGACCTTTGACCCAATTTGTTGTAATAATGTATCATTCCGAAAATCAACAAAATGAAAATGACTTGATAGAGCATGTCTTCCTCTATCAGAATCCACTAAGAAGAAATTGGGTTCTTCCAAATTTACAACTTTATGACTATTTTTGTGTTAGTAGGTTACAAATCAGTCAATTTATAGACTTTACATTAGAAATCCACTAACACAACTTACTGTTCTGTTTCAATTGTTACTCAAATTAATCTTAACAAAATTAATCTTAACAAAGCCAGGAAAAGCAAAATTCTACCTTCTGGTTTCAAGGAAAATGTTTCATCAGAATATCTGGACCCTGAGTTGTGCTATATCATATCGTTGTTATTGACTGGACAAAACATGACACTTGAGGGCGCTAGAATTCATACATTAGTCATCAACACACAACCACAAGGCATTTAATAAGCCAGTTCGGTATTCGAACCGCACGTGCACACATAAAGATTTGACGATTTTTCTTTCGAGATAAACATTTCATCGATTGCGTGCAAAAGCATAGCGGGTACCAGCAAATTTAAAGAGATTGTCGTGTTTTAAAGTTACTGAGTAACATATTTTGTTTTTACGTTTTGGTGTTTTCAGGTGTTTTGTGTGGCCAAACGTTTGTTCGACCAAAGTGCCCATCGTCTTTTCGATTTCACAAGAAAATACAGAGAATGCAGATACGGTTACCACGTCCCCCATAGCTTTGTGTGCATTTGTCTGTCGTGTTTATCCCGAGAGAAAAATTGTTGAATCTTGTTGTGCACATGCGCAGTTGGAATACCGAACTGGCTTATTTAGCATCATGCAATGGTAATTGGTATGTAATTCAAGTTCTTAACTGAATCTCCAACAGTTTAGGAATTTTTGCTTATAGACAGTCTTTTCTTTGGACTTGGGGAAACATTGCCCCAGTCTGAGTGTCCAGTGGGACAGCGCCTGAATGAAGTATGTTCTGATGACACTGAACATTACCTGCACCCGCAAGATGAGGAATTACAGCGTTTGTGTCTCAGATCAGGTTGTGAAACAGTAACCACAGTATGCAAGTTACTTACACTCCCAACGATTTGGAAGGCTGTATTACAGTAATCAGCAGAGATGCTGTGATCCTCACAACCTTCACGTATTCCAAATGCACTCATGGGATAACTAATTATCAGTGGCGCATTCGAGGTGGCGGGGAGAGGTGGTGGGAGGGGGGGGGGGGGGGGGGGAGGGGGAGAGGGAGTGGGGGTCGGGAGCCTTGAGGCAGCCCACCCCCTTCAAGGTTTTCAATTTGTTTGTTAGATGTTTTGGGTTTTACAAATAAATTAGGCACCCCCTCAAAAAAAACCGTCAAGTCTATAAATTGACTAATTTGTAACCTACCAACTGTACAAAAAATGTCATAAAGTTGTAAATTGTGAAGAACCCATTTTGTTCTTAGTGGATTCTGATAGAGAAAGACATGCTCTATCATTTCGTTGATTTTCGGAATGATACATTATTACAACATTGGGTCAAAGGTCATTTTAACATATGAAAAGTAACGGTAACCAACTTTTCACCAAATTTCTTTTGAGAAAAGAATTGATTTGAACATGCAATTCTCATTATTTTAATACCAAGTTTGCATATATTTGATGAAAATTAACATGGTTATGACATATTTGTACCAAAAGGGTGTTTTGTTTACTCTTCTTTTACTAGTTCTACGTCTGTTGGCGTGCTTGTCATGTCTACGTCTATGCGTGTGCCAGCCGACGCCATCTTGGAAATCGAACATATCAAACTCAGCAAATTTGTCAAGTACCGTATCTCCTGACTTTTACAGCGGCTCAATGCGTCCAGCCCTGTTAATCACCTGGAGGTGTAGTCAAAAACGTAAATTCTGCAAGCGACCTACAGCGTACTACCCGAACTCTTCATTGACATTCCACCTGAACAATAACTATGTTAATCTCTCAGGGGATGTTGAAAACAACCCGGGACCAGTAAAATGCCCCTGCATCCAATGCGAAAAACCGGTAAAATCAAACCAACATGGAATTTGTTGCGACACATGTGACAACTGGTTTTGCGGAAAATGTCTCTTTCAAGAACTCCCAGGTCTGTCTGATTCCCTTCTCAACCTTGACGTCGACACTCCTCTGACAGTGGCATCTCTCGATATAATATTCTTGTTGTTGGTGATTTTAATGTAAACTTTAACGTAGCTTCTCCTACTGGTTTACAGCGAAATCTAATCAATGTCTCTGAAACCTTGAATCTAAAGCAGATGGTAGAATCAGTTACCCGTTTGCATCCAAACAGCACTTCTAACGGCACCACATTAGACCTCATTTTCAGCAACTCTCCGAACCTGAATAATAACATATCAATTGGCCCGGCACTGGCGAGTAGTGATCATAATGGCATCTCATTTGGTATCTCCGGAACTAGACAAGACACTTCCTGGTCAAACTTTAAGGATCTCTTATTTGCTGCTGTCTCTAATTTAGTTCTCATTGCCAAACAAAGGGGTAACCGGAGACAACCATGGATCTCTCATGCTATTGCCAAAAAACTCCGTCTGAACTTCACTAAAGAATTTCACTAAAGAACCCAACTTGAACCAATCCAGGGTTGCCATGACAATTGCAAATCTCGATTAGTTTCCATTGAGACCAATCCCACTGAAGTTTGCAAAATTCTTAAGGCTCTTGAAACTTATAAATCTCAAGGTCTAGAAGATATCTCCCCGACACTACTCAGGATTGCAGCCGATGCCTTGTCTCATCCCCTATGTAAGATGTTCAAATTGTCACTCTCAACTGGACAAATTCCGAGCGAATGGAAACTAGCCAATATTGTCCCCATACACAAGTCTGGTGACCCCCCCCCCCCCCCCCCCCCCCCACCATAATACAAGCAACTATAGGCCAATTTCTCTTTGCTCCAATGTGGAAAAATGTCTTTAGACAATTGTTTCTAATCGACTTACTTACCACATGTACAGGGGTGGCATAATCTCCGACTGCCAACATGGCTTTCTACACCAACGTTCCACTGTAACTCAGCTGACTACATTGTATCATGATTGGGCTCAAGCCATTGACCGGCCCCGCCCACCCCGTATAGATGCGGTTTTCCTAGACTGGTCATAGGCATTTGACCGTGTCAGTCATAAGGTCCTTCTCGATAAACTGCATAAACACGGTGGGTGCGGTGTGAGTTAGTCTTGCATACGCACTGTGGACCTCCGAACAATATAGGTCCACACGATGCGGGAAGAGGTTACGGTTTGTGGACTTGCACACGTCCACAATCCGTTTTTCAGTTTCCGAAAAAGAGCGCTAGAGGAAAAACGGGTTAGGGTTATATATAGAAAAGATAGAAGGGACAGTTGAGAGGCCCATAATCCAAATTTGAGGGTAAATTTGTTTTGGGGAAGCGAGAAAAATGAGTATTTAGTCAAAGTTTGTTATTACACGAAGACAAAGGAATGTCCACAGTACGTATGTAAGGTAAAGCTAGTTGGCTCGTCAATGGTTTCAATCCTATCTGAGTGACCGAAAACAACGTGTACAATTTCAGGGAACACACTTTGATTGGGTCCCAGTATGGTCAAGTGTGCCAAAATGCTTGGTGCTGGGCCCACTCCTTTTTAACATAGGGCCTATTTGATTTTGACAGCAGATGAAACTGTTATCTATACAGTTATTCACAGCTTTAACGATAACATTACTCTACAGAATGACTTAATCCAGATTGCATTGACACATGGTGTGCTCTGAACAAAATGAAACTTAACACGGATAAATGTAAAGTAATGTCAATCACCCGTTCAAATCCACTAAACCAACCTACAGAATTGGTATGCAAGCCCTTGAATCAGTTGTGCAATATAAATACCTAGGTGTTGTAATTTCACATGATCTTACATGGAAGCTTCACATAAGTAAAGTAGTGTCTAAGGCAAATATAATAAATGGGTTCATAAGAAGATTGGTAAAATGTAGAGAACCTACTCTGCTTGTCAAACTGTATTGTGCCTTAGTCCGGCCAATCATGGAGTTTGCTGTCCCAGTCTGGTGCCCAGGTTCTCTCACCGAACAAAACTCCTTAGGGAGAGTTCCGCGAATATTTACTCGGGGCTGTCTGGGTCTTCCACGAAGATACAACTTTGTCAGAGACAGAGTCAACATTGAGTACTCCGACCGTTGCACCAGACTGGGACTTTCTTACATCATGACTGGTTTAACTTTCTTTCCACTGTGTTTGTTGCAAAATGTTTGTACCACAATTTTGACATCCCTGTTTTTAATTATCTAGGTGTTAAAACACGTCACACAGACTTAGTTCAATTTTCCCACCAATCAGCACGTACCAATGCTTTCCACCAGTCTCTGATTGTTAAATTTCCTCGCATCTGGGACAATCTCCCGCAAGAAGTTTCTAATAGCATTCTTTATAGCTTGGTCACAATTATTCAAAACCTGAGAAAATTCGACTTCAGGCATCATTAACTTCGTCCTCATATGTGTTCTAAGTGGTATTTTGTAAATACCAGTCATGTGATTGTTTTCTGTACTCTAAGGATCTTATCATTGTTTTAAAGATAAATAACCAACAACTTGTACAATGATCACTGTAACTGTAACTGTCGTTAACTGATAACAATGGGAGAGCCACCAGATAGTGGGTTCGCTTTTTGGCAATCCTTCAGGGATGTTATCAGTCTCGTTCTGTACCTTGTACTTATGTATTGTATTTTGTTACTTATGCATTGTATTTTGTCACGTTTGTTGTTCACCTGAGAAATAATAAAAATCTGGAGTTGTAGCAAACACTACAGTAGGTCAAGCCTTTTCAGATTACGTAACACGCACCCGTGTGTAAACAATGTATTGATCGGTGTGTGTGGTCCAAGCAAACATGAACGATAGATGTAATAAAATACACATGGAGAAAGGAAAACGTTACAAAAAACATTATGCAATCAAACGTCAACTCACCAGCAAGAAAAACAGAGTTTACCGCGTGCACCGCAAACCGGCGCAGACACCGCGCAATGCCGACGGGGGGCCGTGCAAAAGACGGGCTCCCACGTCCGCTACTCTTATTCCTCCAAGCCCACACCAAACCGCGCCGGGCAAACACAGGAAACCACACCAAAAATGGTGCAGCCCAGGTCCCGGCAAAATAGACGGGCTCCCTCCCACCCTCCGCGCGCCAACAGGGACACCAACGGGGCACCGTCCACAAGATTGCGCCAACCATGTCCCATCTTCAGGATTTATGGTATAGGTACGTGTACGTACGTGCGCGGTCCACGGCCGAGCATGGGCCGGCTCTCCCTCTCTGTCTGTAGAAACCTTGATAAGCGTCCGTGCGTGTGTACAATTCATCTGTAGGCTACAACTATTACAAGGGTGGTCTGCTATATGAAGCAGAATCAGTGTCAAAAAGATCGGACGTGTTTTTACAACTCGGATGCTTTCCCAATTCGGATGTATTCCTAATTCGGATGCTTTTTGCAAATTCGGATGCTTTTTGCAAACTCGGATGCTTTTTTAATTCGGATGCTTTTTTAATTCGGATGCTTTTCTATTTCGGATGCTTTTTGTAATCTCGAATGCTTTTTTACTTCGAATGCTTTTCTAGTTCGGATGCTTTTTATAAACTCGGATGCTTTTTTATTTCGGATACTTTTCTAGCTAGTTTGAATACTTTTTATAAACTCGGATGCTTTTTGCAAACCGAACATATTCGCAAAACGGAAGCTTTCCCAATCCGGCACTAGGGTGGCCCTGAAAGGACATTACACATCGCAGATTCTGCGATATCGCACATTCTGGGCGAATTTGAACGATGACAAACATGTTATCGTATATATCTAAGCATATATCTGAGATGTGGAAGATTTTATTTAGGGGGGGTGGAAGGGGGCCCAAAAAGAATGCGCCACCAACGTTGAAATGTATCTCATTCATTCTTCCACGCTCACGAGCCGCACATCTCATACAGCAAATACGTATAGATCGCTACCTCGAAGCTACGACGAGCTCCGTGCATCGCTCCCCGAATTCAGTGATTTCTGCTACGTCCGCAAAGCCAGATTCGTACAGTACAGGCATGGCGTAAACTTTCGCGTTTGAGAATTGGCAGAAACCATTTTTTAAAAACATTCAAATAAAAAAGGTCAAATATCTAGAGGATGTACCGAGGGATTTTTATTTAACTTTCAGGAATGAAAGATCTATTCCTAATTATTACGTTAGTGGACAAAAATCAGAGGATGAACGATAATTTCTTTTACATTATGTCGATATTTGTAGCCATTTTAGGGGAGACGTTTTGTAACGAAATTCCCACATGGACCCATTCATACACGTTAGCTACTGCAATAAACCAACGGAAAATTGTTGGTAATTTTTTTACACATTTTATTTAAAACTAAGCACCTCAACAATTGAAAATACTCTTTTAATATAAACTATTACGTTTTCAGTGCTGTATTTATGTTTAATGGTCATCACCTTTTTTTTTTAATGGAGTGTACCCAAACTGCGATCGGAAATGATTGCGCAACACCCCTTCCGCCCCCCCCCCCCCCCTAAATATTTATTTTAGATTTCAAGTTCTGCGCAGATTTCTTAGTACGCAAATTTGTGCGATGTCGCACGGATGGGCATGCATCTACATGTGTTCTAAAACGGACAGGCAAACGTCGTGGTTCAACTTTCAAACGTCGTGGTTCAACTGTTAAAACGTCGTACTTCATTCAACTTATAAAACGTCGTGCGCTTTTACCTGGCTCAAGGTAGCCACGTATTCGACCGGATCTCTCCGCGCGGATTTAGTCCGCATTCACCAAAAGCCGACAAATATTTAATACATGCTGCAAAAGGTGATGCATTTTCTAAAAAGGTTTATGTCAATTTATTTAAAGAATTTTTCAAAATAAACCGTAAATATAACAATACTTTTTCAAACCCTTTCAAATCATACAGCATATTAGCCACACTTGTTTAACCTTTTCTGTAATTTTGATGACAAATTACAGTTAAATTAGCTGCCTAATGAAAGTAATCCTACTTCGAGTTATTTTTATAGATTTGGAAATGAGAATGCAACATTTAAAACAAAATATGCCTCACATGTTATCAAAAACTCATAATTTTATTTCATAATCTACAAGGTAATGTTACTGGGCAAAACTTAATCTGGGTATAGGTTTCAGCTGAAACAGTAATTAGTGCCTAATTAGCCCGTTAATCCACTTTTCAATGCAGCATTGTAATGCGTTTTTCGGCTGCGAGTATATCTGCCTCTTTAAAACAAAGTTTACATTACATGTTATTCAAACCTCATATTTGTATTTTATGATCTACGAGATCATGCTTCTGGGCACACTTAATTTTGGTATATAGGGCCTAGGCTTCAGCCGAACAGTAATTAGTGCACTCTCACTCGCGCGGTTGGGCTTATGATTCGCAACGTTCTCGCTGTATCAGTTTCGCCAATTTTAACAATTAATTTCACCACGCCAGAGTTTATGAGAACGATAACTGTTACTTTATTTAATAACACAACAGCCCTTCAACTAATTCTGCATCATTAGATGGATCCTTGTAGTTTGTCAGCTTAGATCGTTAGGACTTAGATAAAAGACGGTAAATTGACATAACTTTTTAGAAAATGCATCACCTTTTGCAGCATGTATTAAATATTTGTCGGCTTTTAGTGAATGCGGACTGAATCCGCGAGGAGAGATCCGGCCAAATATGCGGTTACCTTGAGCAAGGTAAAAGCGCACGACGTTTTATAAGTTGAAGTACGACGTTTTGAAAGTTGAACCCATTCGTGCGATATCGCACAAATTTGCGTACTAAGAAATCTGCGCAGAACTTGAAATCTAAAATAAAAATATGCGACTTTTCAAAGATATGCGCAGAAAATATTCACCATCACATAAATCTGTGCAGAAATCTACAATATAATCTTCCACATCTCAGATATATGCTTAGATATATACGATAACATGTTTGTCATCGTTCAAATTTGCGCAGAATGCGCGATATCGCAGAATCTGCGATGTGTAATGTCCCTTCAGGGCCACCATAGTGCCGGATTGTGAAAGTATCCGTTTCGCGAATATGTTCGGTTGCAAAAAGCATCCGAGTTTATAAAAAGCGTTCAAACTAGAAAGCATCCGAATTAAAAAAGCATCCGAGTTTATAAAAAGCATCCGAACTAGAAAAGCATTCAATGTAAAAAAGCATTCGAGATTACAAAAAGTCATCCGAACTAGAAAAGCATCCGAATTAAAAAAGCAATCCGAATTAAAAAAGCATCCGAGTTTACAAAAAGCATCCGAACTACGAATTCATCCGAATTAAACAAGCATCCGAGTTTGCAAAAAGCATCCGAATTAGGAATACATCCGAATTAGAAAAGCATCCGAGTTGTAAAAACACGTCCGATCTTTTTGACACTGATTCTGCTTCATACTCTTCACGCGTGGGCCGGTAACTGTGCTCTTGCACCACATAACGACCGAGGGGCGAGACACCAAAGGAGAACAAAGGAAACAAAATACCCTGGGTCGGCGGTATGAATGGAAAAATTCGGTCCTCGATCGACGGGTGCAAGCGCTAGCAATGGGGATTGGGTATAACATAGGAATAAAGGAAAACACAATATCGAGCCTCGATCGTTATGTGGTTTACGACTGTGTGTGTCGGCCGGTGCGTCAAAACGACCCAGGCCGAATTTTGTGTATCAGTCTGCCCCTGTTTGCCGCCTAACAACCGAATCTCACAAAATGAGTCCTCGGGACAATTTTGTTAACTTTGTAAGGAAAATTCCAGGCTCAATAATATTTTACCTAGTCTAAAAGAATATATGATAACATACTGACTCCGCAGATAATTTGTTTTGATTTGTTCTCGAGAACGACACACGCGCTTCATGATTATATTCACGATTTCTTGCCATTCAGGAGTACAGAGCGCGGCCATATTGTTCAAATTTTCCGCCTCGCCCGGAAAATTATGACGTAGTGTCCTGAACCTCAATGCACATCGCTTTATTGCCTGTTGTTTGCATATGAAGCACGATATGTGGCAGAGAAAACCCCCCCTCTTTTGTAGTTGACCATTGTGTTTCCGGAATCTCAGGAATTCCTTTTAGGTTTTCAAGGGGGGATGGGTTAGGTTAGTGTTGAGTGCGTATAAAGTATAGGGATAAGAGGGGGGTAACCCCTCTGCCATAGTTGTTTGCACTGGTATCCCACCTTGACGCGGCCAACTACATTATCATCAGACGTATGTTGTACGGCGCCCCGACCGTTGCGAGTACGTGTATTGCATTTCTATACCCAGCACGATATGTGGCAGGGGGGTACCCCCCTCTTATCCCTATACCTTATACACACTCAACACTATTGTTACCTTATACAAAAAGAATTCTAAAAAGAATTCCTGAGAACCCGGGAACACAATGGTCAACACAAAAGAGGGGGGGGGGGGGGGGGGGGGGGGGGGGGTTTCTCTGCCACATATC